>VACF01001296.1:0-17216 GCA_006891605.1 Pleurozium schreberi
TTGTTTATATGGTCAATCATGGAACAAGTGATTTGATATTGACCTCATTATTAACTGTAGAAAAAAATTGCATGTATTGATTCAATAATTAGAGTATTTGGGTGACTACCTTGGTAATGGGGGTCTGCATCTTTACAGAGTTAAAACCAATTTCAATTGCATTGGCAAATTCTCTGCAGAGTTTTTTAACCCCTAAGCGCTCAAACGACCATTTTTTGGTTGCTGCCCGACTTTGGCAGAATTTTCGGGCGGAAAAAAACTTTTTTTGAATTTTTTTTTTTTTTCCCTTGAAAATATTGGGTTGTCTTTCAGTATTTATATTCAAAACTTACTAAGATCGCTACGGTAAAAAAAAAAATCATAAGAGAAATAGCACTATGTGTTTAGAATGTTTTAGTGTTGAAAAACATACTATTTGAGGAACAAATTGAAATTTTTATGACCACATCTTATGCATTTTCTTATAATTCAATAGAAACCACTATTTTGACCAATCAAAAAAAAATTCAAGTGTTAAGGATAGAAATTGTATTTTTGGTGAATTTTTGAAGTTATATCTCTCGGGTGGGACACTTAGCGCATTTTAAAAACAACGTGCGGCGGAATATAGAGTGGATTTTATTCACTGTGGGTAAAAATTATAATAAACTTACAAATAAGGTAGGGGACGCTGAATTGAACAAATCCATTATAAGTAAAGAAGGTAGTGTAGAAATCTGGGCCATTAAAAATTAGTATATGTAATGAAGGGATTCAAGATTAGGATCCTAAATACTATATTTAGTACAAGTTGTATGTAGCTAGCTGCACAGCTGGTTGTACAAGCAAATTACAATATGATTGGATGAAAAGTTGGGACATTTCCGAAAGTCTGTAGATGAAGTCAGGCATCAGTTAGGGGCTTGGGGCTTAGGGTTTCCGTTGCAGGCTGTTGTTCTTCCAGACATTGGGCTCATTTTCAAAGTTTCTCAGGATTTTGGAAGCAGCGTGGCGAATTTGACATAGCGTTACTTCCATGGACATAGTAGCGGGTGCCTTGGACATTACAGCCCTTTAGATGCTGTCAAAATTTGACATGTGGGCAGGTTGGGAAGGTTACAACATTCCAGACTCAGAGCGCATTGCAAACTTGAAGGCCGCTTGTCCGATGTACATTCTTCCCCAAACGCGTGCGTGATTGGGTGGTGAAGACGCCATAGTTTGCTGCCTACATATTGGCTGTAGCAGACGTCGCCCTAAACTATTCTCAGCAGAATGTCATTCACTACTTCAAGCACAATCTCGCATTGTTCCGGCGTTCTTGGTTGCTGCAGGTGGACATGGAAGATCACCTCAGGTTGAATTCATTTGACAAATTGTCCATCTCCGACCTCATTGAACTTCGGAGATGCTTGAAGGTGGGTTGGGAGCAGAAGTTTCATGTACCTTGTGCTACATGGGATCTGTCAAATTCCTCACTTTGGATTACCCCAGCGCTTCGATCATGAGGGGAGTTTTTGAGGATGGAGATTTCTAAATCGACCTTCAACTAGCAGGAGCTGTAGGGTGCAAATTTTGATGGTAGATTTCTTTAGTTTTGGTTTTAGAGTTTTGTGATTTGGACATCACATTTAGTAGATGCACATTTTGGCATCAATTCTACTATGTGGATTGTCTTCTTGCTGTACTGTTCAGATTTTGATGGACATTTCTTATCCTAGAACCGCATTCAAACATTCATGTAGTTTTTGTGAACTTTCTTTGCATGACCTTGTGTTTTTCAACACATGTGAATGACATTTCCATGCAAATCTCTTTCAAATTCAATTTTCCTTTCATGTGTAGTCTTGGATAGTTTTCAAACTTTGTTTTTTTGATTTGCCTTTGTTGTGTCATGTTTGCTAAGGTATGAGGTTTAATGGTGTGCATAACAATNCATGAAGGTGATAGTGTTGCCTAGTAATCCCACCATTGTCTAATTCATGAAATCCAAAGATATGCATGAATTAGCTAAGGTAGGAGGGACACAAACTACCCATCTAAGAGCCAAAATTGAGTTTTGGAGAGGTAAGACTTCTTGAAATATTTTTCAATAAATTTTCTTTGAAAGACAAGTCAAATTGGAATCTAACCCACGTTGTTTTATATTTTTGAAGCTTTATGGAATTAGTTATGAATTTTTGAAGTTGTAATGGCATACGCTTGAAAACCGCCAAATGTACTCTATTTGTACATTCCTGTGAAAATGACGTCCCCCCAAATCAACCACATGCACTAAAGGATTAAAACCATCTAAGGTAGGAGGCTCAAAATCCACTCACGCTCTAAAATTGCCTACCTCCTATAAAGTATACTATTTTTACATGTTGTTTTTTCATCTTTACAAGAATGTATAAACAATGTACATTTTAGGAGGTGGGCGATTTTAGAGCCTTAGTGAATTTCAACTTCAAAAACTCATAATGAATTCCACAAAGTTCCAAAAAAATATGAAACAACTTGCTTTAGATGCCAATTCTACTCTTCTTTCAAGGAAAATTTATTGAAAAATATTTTGAGAAGTTTTAATCCTCCAAAATTCATTTTCAACTCATAGATGGGTGCTTTATGGACCTCCTACTTTATACAAAATCCCTTGCAACATGCCCAAGATTGCGAGCATTACATCAACCATGTACGCTTAGTGATCCCGGGGACACAAAGTATCCAATGGATGACTTCACTTTGCACTATAGGATCTAAAAAGTGTTTTTCCATCCAAATTAATTTTGGAGGGTATTTGAGTACATTTGTAGGAAATATGTTGCAAAGTCCCTCATTATGGTCTTGTTGACTTTTCTAAATCCAAAAAGATGCTCAATCCACGTTTCACCCTTATAGTGTATTTGGGCCATTTCTTGTGAATTTCAGCCATGAATATGATGTTCTTTGAATTTGAATCCAACTGACGAAATGAAACTTATCAAGTGTAGTTTCTACTCCTATTGAAAATTTTGAAAGATTCATAAATTTCAATATTTTTAAATTTCAATATGAACTTTGGATTTATATCCATGGTTTGTTGATTTTTTAAATTTTAGAATGATATGGTAACTTTGGTTTATACCATGATGTTCTATACTATAATATACATCTTTGGTAGAATTTCATATTCTTTGAGTATATTTTGTAATTGATATGAATTTCTTTAGTTCTATAAATAGAATGAATAGTAATTTCAAATTTTTCCTCAAAAATCTAAATTTTTTTATAACTTGTAGTAGGCATATGACTTCATCTTTGAGAAATATACTTAAAAATCTCCATTCGTATCCAGTTGCAAAATTATAGCAATTATAGCAATGACAATTGAGGCTTTGAATCAGTGGTCATTGGCCCTTGTTTATATGGTCAATCATGGAACAAGTGATTTGATATTGACCTCATTATTAACTGTAGAAAAAAATTGCATGTATTGATATTTGAACAAAAAAGACAATAACAAGGACAGCCTACCACAGTGACTTGGGCTTCTGTAGTGGGGGGAGGTGGCGGAAGCCGGCTTTGAGGTTGAGAAGGCGCCTGCTTAAGAACCCCAGGATTTACAGAAAAAGGTTCAATAGATTCTGCCTTCTTGAATCTGTCCATGCCATATCTGTTCAACATCTTGTATAATCCTTACAGACTCCAGCAGCAGTCTCTTGATGGTAGAATTCTCGAGTCGCTTCCTTGAAGTTAGTAACCTCGCTGCCTCCAGTCAGGATTTGCTACTATTGCAGAAAGCAGATACCATGGTGTCTTCCAAAGAAACAGCATGTGGACTTGGAGAAAACTGCAACCTCGGAGAAACAGCATTAATATTGCATTTTCATAAAGCTTCATACTAAGACGAAGGATAATCGGCTACCTTTCACCATACCAAGAAGAGAGAACAGAAAATCCACGCTGCTATAAACATACCCCCCGGTTGATCCTCTRAAATGTTATGAAAAACAAGCGACAGAAGTCAATTCGAAACAAGCCAACGCGTCTAACTTAAAATTCCCTTCAAACAATAGCTGACTAAGAACGAAGAAGAATGATTTATGTAGAAGCTTCCAGAAACTCATCCACCAATTCCCAGTTCGTCTAAACTAAGGTCATAAGCACACCAATTGCACACCATTTTCGGAACTGTCCATCTATACGAAAGCCTAGCTGGACTATGCTTCCGATTATCAACCTTAAAATGTGTTCGTTTCTTGGGTGCCATAACCCTAAAAAAGAACTATTCGTCATCTTGACATTGAATGACCTTCCCAACGTAATACGTTTCCGTCTCCTATGAAAGGACCAGCGATGAAAGTACCGCATTAATCACGAGAACGCATGGACGAAAAACTGACGAGACTTCGCCAACTGACAAGGAATCCATACCTCGTAATTCGAAATCCGAAACAACTCAAATCTTCCCTCGTAGACAACTACTTGTTCTGTTTGAACAATCATTATCATCTCCTCACAGTTTATAATTACTGATCAATCTAGAAAACTTGACCAAAGCCGAAAATTTCAACCCCATCCTTCCGCCAAAGTAATGCATAACATATTATCGCGAACCGAAATGAAACTACAACAACGACATAATCAACAAAATCTTCGCGCATCCACTATCGATAACCCCTATTTTGAGATTGAATCAATAAACAAATACTTATAGGTCAATTACAAGATGTGCACACCTTCAGGGAGGAAGGTCTCGAAGCACCATTGCACTCTCATCTCAGTCTTCTAATTGATGATCACTCTAGAAAAACTTGACCTAAAGCAGAAAATATTTTCATCCTATACAGTACTTCCAACTAATCAAATAAAAAATTAGGCATAAAATTAGTGCAAAACGGAATGAAACTTCTACAACGACATTAAAAGAAGGATATTCGGTTAAACGACATGTCAAAATAAATTTTAAAATAAATACCTAAGGGTCAAAACTCAAGCTTTGCACACCTTCAGGGAGAAAGTTCTCGAAGCACCTCTGCGCTCCTCATCTTCCTCCTGGTCTTCATCTTTATCACTGTCCTCATCCTCACCCTAAGGATCAACCAATATGCCCTGGACCGCAGCAATCAAAAGAGAGGCCGACACAACCATTGTAAATCATCCGCAATTTTGATCTCAAATAAAACACATCACAGCAGAAATATCGTCACCAAGATTCTTTTTCCCGGCTGAAGGGTTTGCWCTCTCTGGTCCTGCTGGCTATGGCCGTGGCTATGGCGACGCAGGGCAGCAGSAGCRGTCTCAAAACTGTAAGGGCGATGCCCCGGAGTTCAGAGGAAGATGRCGATCCCATKGCCGCGTATATCGTATCTTGGTCGTCGATATTCTTGGTTGGACATCGAACAGTGATCGCGAATTTATTGAGTGAGAGATCCTCACCGCTGAAACTTTTATCATCGGATGGTGGAGATTTATTTTAACCCTTAACCCAGATGTGCTTGTTCCTTCAATTTTACAGCTGATGACTGACAAGGCCAGGTGAAGCATGAATTTTTAATCTTTTATGAATAAAAAGAATATGAATTATAACTCATGTAATTTGAATATAAACTAGTGTAGCCTTGCGCAGTAGGTCCAGTTTTTGTCATTATTTCACTATGCTCATATTTTTTTCATTTTAGTTTTAGGATTTAAGATAAAAGCAAAAAATCCAGAATAACTGAAGAATCCATAACTTTCACATTGTACATCCAAACACCACAAAACAAAGTTTATGCACCCCCTAGAGAGCTTTTCAAGGATACGAGGAATTCAACCAAGCCGGGGACTCATAGTTTCGGAGATCTTATGGTAACAAACAAAACAAACAACCTAATTTAATATATGGAAATGCACGGATGTTTCTCCAAAGGTTTAGAGATTGTTTTTGCAAATGAAAAAAATGTTATCTTTGAGGGTCAAGAAATAGGACACCTTTCATCACAACATAATTTCTAATGACCAATGCAAACATTACTGACGACAAAGTCTTTTGTTTTTCTATTCTCCCTCAATGCATATTGTATTAAAAATGACTAGTTTTGAATATGAGAATTGCATATTGAAATTATTATGGCCCTCACTATCTTTTTAAAAGAGACACACTTTCAGACTGACTATACACATCTTTAACCCCCAAAGCTTTTTTGCTATAAACTTTTGTACTTTCCTTTAATTGTAAATATTTAATGCTTCAATATTATTATACACTTTACACTCATTTTTTCATAAATAAAAATAAGCAATAATAATTTTAGTTTGTAATCATCACTTCAATTGCTGCTTGAATTGTAATCACAAATTAACATTTGGCACCTAATTGACTAAAGATTCCACTTTGAATTTTAATAGAATTTAGGTAGATCCTATGACTTTATAATTTAAGAGTTTTGAATGAGATTTATAAGATGAATTGTAATCATTTTAATTTACATGTGAAGCTTTGTTTCATATCATTACAACAAATCTTGCAAAAATAAAAAGATTTTAAAAATATTCGATATCACATTGGTAGCTAAAAATATATTACTTAAAATCATTTGAACTATTTAATTCCAAATAATGAGATGAATATTGTGAGGAGTTATCTTTTGGCAATGAAGGTTGAAAAAATTGATAAAACTAGAGTCAATTTCCAAATAAAAACAAACAAAAGGGATACTTTTTGCTTATTGAAAAATTCTCACCATTTAAATTGACTATTTTCAATTTTTTTAGGATTTCTTAGAGACTCAATTTTTTCTCTCACCAAATGCCATCTTTGATTCTATAATATTTTTTAAGATAAATATAAAAGTTATTGCATAAATTTTTCTCATGTATTTTGAAACTATTTCAAACATTGGCTATAATGCACAAGTTATGAAAAATCATTATGTTTTTTCTCTAGAAGTGTTGAAAGACAAAATTCCAACTCTAAAAAGAATAGAAAAATCTACTTTGGGAAGTTTAGGCACATTGAACTTGCAATGAATGAGGATTTTCACTCGAAAATTTTGGGAGGCTCCACTTGAACAAATTAACCAAAAAAATCCTATGGTTGAATTTTTTAAAGAATAAATATGGAGGAAGCTTTTAGCCTTATGTTAAGTCGAAGCACTCAAAACTGTAAATATAACAATTTATCATAGTTGGACACACCTTTTTCTAGAAATAATATTTTTGTAGTATTAGCAAGTGAAAATCATGAATGCTACAAAAAATAGATTTTCGGATGTCATATGCAATTTGTGTGATTTTTCAAAGTGCAGACTGCCTAGACCATTGAATCTATCCCATAGGTGGATCTAAATATGAAATCTGCAAAAATCAATAGTTGGCAAATCAAAATTAAGTATGCGTCCTTCAAATGTGTCAAAAAAATGTGATTTAAACATTTGGAGGACACATTAACCAAAGTCTAGGGACACAACTAGGTGAATCTAGGGTAGAAGAATGGGAACATATACACTAATGGGTACTTCTACCTTAAAGCACAAGGTATCTTGAACTAGTTTGGGGCTTCAAAACATTGTAAGAAATAAAGGGGTAAATAGTCATTAAAGAAATTGCTCAAATGATGATTGCGTACTCAAAATGTCATTCAAGACTACCATTGCTCAAATATGTTACAATAGTGGTTGGCATATACATATGCTGACGTGGGGCTAGAAGATCATTTCTGATTTTCATCAAGAAAAAACTCATTCCCTTTTAGCATTGAAGAATATTTAAAGAGAACCACGGACACAWGCTAAAATAGTTTGACAAGAACGATATATTGCCCAAATAAAAAATGTTAGTMTATGAGGTGGTTTCCAATATGGTTGAGATGACAATTTGCAAAATAGATTGTAATTTAGGTTGAAAGATAGGCTTATCAATGGGTTATTGCTAGGACCATATTATAAATTGACGTATTGCTTGATATCTATAAGGTAAGAGATCCTATTTATGTTGTGTAACTATTTTATCCCTTTGTATCCACTACGTATCAATGGAATGTAGTAAGACCCTGAGTAAGACACTTTGCGCCCTTGGTCCAATGACTTRACTCTAAGCACATTAGTGAAGTGGTTATGAATTCAATCCTTGGTSTTGAGATATGGTTACTATCATAGTCCACCTAACTAAGAAAGGGCTTGTACAAAAACAACCTTGACATCATATGGGAACCTCAAAAATTCTCAAGGGAAGGATTATGTCATTTTTTAAAATTATAGTGTCTATTTCCTAACAAAGGCATCAAAGATAGAGTTTCAATTGCCATCTAAGTCCACGAGGCTTACATTTCGAGCGAGGCATATGTCAATTCTTTATCATACGGTTTACCTCCTAACGGATGCATCAAGAATAGAATTTGCCATTCCATTTAAGTCCATATGACTTCAATAGTTAAGCCATTCCCACCCAAATGCTCCATTTACGCTGGTCATTCAGACCAGAGTTACCCTTCTTTCTACTGGTGTACTTCATACAATTTGAAAGTTTGAAATGCACACCTCTCATACGTAGTGGTTCAAATAGAGTGGCTTCTGAATCTTGAATCTTGACCCAAAGAGGATCCTGCTTACTTCAGATCTGAACCACCACCAAAGGATCTTCACAAGAGCTGAAGCCTGTCTCAAGACTCAGGAGCGACAAGCCAGAAAAGGAAATAATAATAAATACTAATAATTCATCAACACTAATAATTCAAGTCATCATATCACCCAACTTTCCACTCATCACTGGCCGTCCAATGTCTTCCTCGTCGTGGCCAGGGCCGCAGAAGCGGAAAGCCCTCGATCCTCACCTCGATTGAGTCCCAAACCATAATACCCGGACCCGGACCCGGACGGGACCCGGAGTATGATACCCGCGAACCCCAGTCTCCGCCAAAGCGAACGCGTAGGAGTTGGCAGAAATGAGAGAGCAGTGATGCAACTTGGACAGCAACGGGGCGACTTCTAAGGTATTGGTCGTGTTGGTCGCTCCAGTTCGCTGTGGCTCTGCGCTTTGAAAGCTTCTTCTCCGCAGTCAGGAGTGTTGCGCCTCTGTTGTAACTTCTAAGTTATCGTCGTCTCTTGTGGCCATCGAGGKTTAAAGCTGTCGTTAGGAAGAGTTTCCTTCTTCCTGTTTGCCGCGCACTCTTTCGATCTATCGCGCGCCTCTGCCTTCAGAGCCCCAGTCGTCTCGTCTCGTGTCTTCCCGTCCCCGCGGGGTGTGCTGCCGCCATGGGGCTCACCTTCACGAAGTTGTTCCAGARGCTGTTCTCCAAGCGGGAGATGCGCATCCTCATGGTCGGTCTCGACGCAGCTGGTAAGACCACCATTTTGTACAAGCTGAAGCTCGGAGAGATCGACTCTTTGTAAACTCACTTGCGACGTTTGTTATACTAAGCAAGTTTATAGCGTTGCTTTCTTGGGAATTAGGAGGGCCATTTCAATTTTTGAGCTTGCAGATACGGTTCTTGTCTCTCAAATCAGCGGCCAATAGGTGTTGTGTTGTGCTATAGCAATTTCACTACCAACATTTTATGCATGAGATTACCATGTTTTTTTAGATTTGAATTGAAATGGTTCTCTTCTGAATATACAATAACAACTAGTGGTAACTTGCAGACACCTCGTACACATCTAATAGCATACTAACGGTTTGTTGTTTGGAATGGGTACAGGTGAGGGTTACCATCTCTTGAGGATTTTTTTCAAAATTTTCAAAAAAATTTCAAGCTATGGCTATGGAGTAGGAGAAGAATGTTGAGGCTACTACTTACTTGAACTTGCATTTTCAATCTAAAGCTCCGAATGGCTCTTTCAGTGTTGATTTTGCTAAGTAGCTTTTCAATATATGTTTGACAGCCTGATTGATTATCTCCTTGAAGTTTTGGTTATTGGGTACAATAGTCTTCTCGGTTATGAGGGTTGTACGCAGTAGTTACATGCTGGAATGAAAAATCAATCTTAGAACCACTGTTTATAACARATTTTCTTATTGATCCACGTCCAAAGTACTCGACTTGAATGACTTGAATGGGGTTCTAGTTACTATGTATTATCACATAAGTTTAAACCCATGCAATTTTGTGATTTAGGTTATCTTCTTGCTTGTATGATGATAACAGTACATATAGGTACTCAGTTATGATGATTACGGGTTTTTTATCTCTGAGTTGGATATTCGGGTTTGGATTTTGTATTAAGCAAAACTTATTCGTATTTCCAATCAGGAGTATGATCTTTGATAGAGAATTAGAATCTACTCTGAATCTAATCAAAGAAGATTAAAAAAAAACTTTTTTTTGCGGATGCTAGACGGCTTGTAGGTTGTGTTAGGGCGGACTGTCTGGTATCCGCCTCATCCAGTAGGCTGTTTGCACGTCCGCAGGTTTGCAGGTGATTTTTTTTTGAACGAGCGTTGTGGTGGACAATCAAGCAGATAGCGACAACAAGAACTTGCAGATGCCCCTAGTTGACGACCCCGGCTAAGGACATCGGTGGATGGCCTTGACTGAATGTTACAGGACGTCCAGAGAGTAATGCCCTTGGACATTGGACGTCCAAACGTCTGGACAACCTTGCCCCTATATGCCCCAACTCTTTTTTTGAGCTTCTTGGAATCTATTTTAAATTGAACAAAATCCCAACATTTTGATAAATTGTAATCATACAAATTCAAACTAGATATGTTAGAGATTACATGGAAAAAAATCCAATATCACTCATGAATTAAAAGATTATAATGTTCGATCATGAGGGTGTTGACGCCTAAAGGGCCAAAAGTCCTCTTGTGGGACTCTTAGGAGTTCCAATAGGTTCCTATGACCTCCATTTTTGGCAACTTCTTTTGAAATTTTTTCATCAAATAGAAAGAATTATCATCTTTATGAGAATAATTTTTTTTTAATATGTGCCCAAGAAAAAAAGTTATGCCATCTTCACCCAAGAAGTATCCCGCGGACATTTAGTGTTCAGTGGATGATAGAGTATATTTCCGTGTGGGACAAAAATGCGACTATTCATCCTTGAAATTTTGTGTGGAAAGGGGAGATCTTCAATACTTAGACTCCAATTAAGCTTTTTTGAAATTTTTAATACCAATTGTTCCCATAGTTTCAAAAATGATGATTTCCGTATCCTTCTAGGGTTTAATAAAATTTCCAAGTTGAGAGGTAGAAACAAAGACCACAAAGACTTCAAATAAAACTTCAAATTGTTTTTACATGTGAAGCTTTGATTCATTCTATCTAAATAAGTGATGAGAAAGTTATAAACAATCTTGTTTTTTGGGCAATTTGAGGGTTTTTTTGGAAAAATAGCTTGCAAGTTACAAGATTCATTTCTAAATGCAATTTCTATAACCTATCAAAATTTTTTTGACAAGGTTAAGCTTGCTTGCAAGAACAATCTCATAGTTGGAAATATTGCGTTTCAATCCCACCTTAGAGCTATTAATGATTAAGTTTTTCTTTCAGTTTTGGACCTATTTGTACTTCATAGTTTTTTGAATAAAAAATGATCAAACATGAGTGTGTTCTGAATTTTTTTTCCGAGACTTCCTATTCAATGCTTCAACACAATCAAAATAAAACTCAAAGTCTGCAATCCAAAATCTTTCCACAAAGGGCGGTCAAAAACATTTGAAATTGAAGGCCACTATTCGACCTTGTTTTTCAAACCTAGAACGCTAATATCTTCCAATTTGTATGGGAAAACCTCATGAAATTCTTACCACATGATCTCAGACAAGTAAATTTAAAATCTTATAATTACATTAAAAAAAATTCTTCAAAAACTTCAGCAGAAACATCAATTATTGACAAAAAAAAAAAAAAAACCTTGCACTATTCAATAGGAAGACTATAATCATTCATTTTCAAAATCAAAATTTTGATGCTAAAACTAGACTTCAAAAAGAATATTTCTTGAAATAGAAATTCCAAACAAGAAACACTTTTAAAGGTTTTATTTAACTTCAAAGTTTAATTTAGTTTTTATAAAATCTGGAATTTATTCCAAGAAAACAAGAACAAATGGCAAAAGCCAAGAGTAGACCCCTAGAGGAAAGACCACAACACAAAAGCAATGGAGGGTTCTACAAAAAAGTCACAATCAGGCTTCTTTAACCCTTAAATGTAGCGTAGGTCGCCATGGAAATCATGAATTTTGATACCGTAAGAATCATTGGTTTAAAAAATTTCAAAAATAAACATTGGAAGTCAAAATACTATAGAAGATCTTCCCTTTCTACAAAAAATTCCAAGGATGAATAGTTGCACTTCTCTCCTATATAGAAAGATGCTCTCTCATTCATCAATTAGAAAATGACCTAGAAAATCGCCTCAACGTTGTTCAACAGTTAATTTGACACAAAATGGTCCTACCATCACAAAATCCAAAAAAGGGGGTACAAGCCAAGTATTGTTGAATTTTCTAAGCAATTTGTTGATATTCGTCAACARTTTGTTGCAAAGATGCAAGGTGTACACCCAAGCAATTCTACTGTGGTTAACTTCAAGATTTTGTGTAACACCAAAATTTGGTGCCTTCAGCATTTAGGGTAAATTGATGAAAACTTTAGTAAGATGTTTTATTTAAAATGAAACCCTTCCTGCCACGGGCTTGCAACTAACTCAGCAGCGGCAGCTCAAACCCTCGACGACGACACAACAACAACAAAGGCGCAGGGAAGACCACTAGAGCGCCAAGTCGAGGAGCTCAAGGGAAGCTCAAGTTGCCTTCCCTTCCCAGTTGGTGTCCAAGTTGAATCAAATGGTGTCTCATTTCTGCCAAACTCCTACGCGGTTAGCTTCCGCCGAGACCGGGGGGTCCGGTTATCCGTGTGGGGTTCCGGGTATTGGGTTGCTCGTCTCGGGCATGTGACTGATGAGTGGGGCGGTTGCCCAGGTGGACCTCGTATTATTATTTCGTTCCCTTCGCTGGCGAAATTGGGACCCAATCGAGGTTACGATCGACGTCCTTTCCATCGTGGGTGATTAGTGACCAGAGCCTGCGGCTGCATCGGACGGTGGGGTTCTTAATTCTACCTGGAATTATACGAGTCCCGTATTTTGCTTTTTCGTCCAGGTCCGTCGCTCCGTCGCGCTGCCGAAAGGATTCGTCCATCTCCGCCCGTCTCCGTCCGTCTCCGTCCCCATAGGATGTTGTGTGCTTCAGTTTTACGGTTTGGAATTTTCTGATCTGAAGCGTCCGTTTGGGGGGCAGTCGTGTCGGAATCCTGGGTGAATCTCGCCGKGTCCACGTCAGATGGGGAATTCCACGGACGTGGGATGGTTCTTTGCTGAGTTGGCTTTGGCATGTGGTGCTCTGAGTGGGTTCAGTTCCTTTGGGGTTTCAGAGCATACGTAGGTGAAACTTTGATTCGGCACTCGGGGTCGAAATTGAATTTCCACATCAGCTTTTCAGAAGTACACATCACCTCGCACCATTTGTAAGAGCACATACGGCATTTTTTTTTTTTTTCTTCCAAAAATGACATAACTTATGCCAAACCTAACTCTCACGTGGTAGGATCCGACGGAGTATCTACTGTACTCAGAAGTTGTTGTTGGACCTTTTAGGCTGCCGTTTGTGGGGCATGGATGGGCTGGGGTGAGTTGAGTGTGGAATGAGTGTGGCATGAGTGGGGTTGCTTGGAATTTAAGCAGTTCAGGCCTATGAGTTACAGCCACGTGGCGGAGAGGGGCATTTGCAAACGCCGTCAGCCAGCACTGACCAGGTCAACTTACATGGTTTGGCCTATGGTAGGAGGTCTATAAATGGCCCATCAAAGGGCTGAAACTGAATTTTGACGAGGTGTAACTGCTTGAAATAATTTTCTGTAAAGTGGAATTGGCATCTAACCCAAATCGTTTCATATTTTTTGGAGCTTTGTGGAAATAGTTGTGAATTTTTGAAGTTGCAGAAAAGTGCATTTCAATGGGCTCTAAAACGGTCTACCTTCTCAAATGTAGACTGCTTGTACATTGGAGAGTGCAAAATGTACCTCTAGAGCCTGTTCCATTTTATAACCCGCTCCATTTTAGGACCTCCTACCTTACATTGAATAGAGAAATTAGTTTGCCCCTCACTAATTTCTCGACATTCCGCACTATATAAATATTTATTGTACATGTACCAAAATGCACTATTTTTGAATTAGTTATTAGTGTAGTTTGGACTCATGAACCTCCATGTGGAGAATTGGAAGTATTGGTAGAAATATCTGTTGACTTTGATGGCTTATAGAGTAACTTTCTTGGGGAAAGGCAACCTAATTGTAAAGGCAACCTAATTTCACTATTTAGTGTAGACTCTAGAATAGTAACATCCATTTCTAATCACTTAACCAATTCAGCCTACCTACGGCACTTGGAGAAAGTTCTTCGTGTAGAGAAATTGATTTTAGATGGATATCATAATTTTATTTATTTTTGATTCTTCAAAAATAAAATTACCATGAATTATTTTCATAAAAATTATATTTGTTCCATTCTTGATATGTAGGCAAATATGTTTCTGAACATAGAATGATACAAAATCAATGTAAGGCTTTCAATGTGCACATTGTGATTATTGCATGCTTTCAATGTACACCTTCCGGACAAATTTTTGTTGCTCATGCGGGTCGTATGGTACGTACATTGTCACATACACTTCAGTTAATCGTAATTTTGCAACCTAAGCTACGGGAATGGGAGGTTGATTGGAAATGGGTGACCTCCTTTACTTGGGAGGAGGAATTGGTGACATTTGCCTTTCGTTGTTTATTACTCCCTTCGTCCCAAATACTACCAAGAAGTGAAGGTCTAATTTGGCACTCTAGTGCTGAAATTGACTTTCTACATCAGATTCTCAAGGGACCACATCACCTCACACCATTTACAAAACAACATGGAGCATTTTTTTGAAATTAAATTAATTTATGCCAAATCTAACCTTCACGTAGGATAGTTTCATTTGTTTTTTTTTATTTGTCAATCTTCAATCACTTACATTCCCTTTTACTTCAAACCTAGTTTTAGAATTGTAGATGATTTCTTTTGTTTTTGACATTTTCTAGTGAAATGAAGCAATAGAAATCTATTTTATTATCCTCTTTGTGGATTAAAAACTTTGATAATTGAATTTTTTTTATAGCAATTTGAAGTCAATTGGATCAAAGATCAAAAGATATTGAATTTTTCATTGTCTATGTTGAAATCCAAGCAATTCTTATGTAAATGTGAGCACTCAAAGGACAAGATAGTTGCATAGAAAGTATTCCTTCTCTAGAAATCCTATTCTTATTTATTTGTGGCGCTTTGTATTTATTGCATCCTCTTACATACTTTCTTGATCTTTCCTTGATTATAGCTAATAGCCACATTCATGTGTTTTGCACGTGATAGGACACAYTGCACATTCACCATAACATTTGTCGTGCACAAACACATCGTGCCTAGATTACATCGTGCTAACATGAGAGAACGCGTGCTACAAAGTAACCGCAAACCTTGTAATTGGCTAGAAATCCAACCACATCAAGGTTCAATAGCTCCTGACCATCGGCGAAGACCGTGGTCATAGGGAAAACGCCACGTGACTTGTGACATGTGTCGCAATCACGGTAAACCATGCAACAATGCTAATAAATGTAGCAACATTCTACCATCATAGCACTTAACACTGGCGACATCCATAGCAGAGCAAAGAAAATAAACACCCCCCCATACAAGTACTCCAGGTGTAGCAAGTGGTATTGCAACCACTCCTTTACTCGCCCCTTTCGCCGGTGTCGAAGCCCCTTTCACACTGGCGAATTCAATGGTCTTCTCCGAAGAACCAACGAGAACCCAATGTGAAAACCCTACGAAATCGAAGACGTTTGTCCACGGCTAGAGACACACTTAGGACATGCCCATCGGTCTGCCGGAATTTCTTGCAACGGCGGACTCAAACAATCCATATGCCATCCAGTGGAACAAATGTCACACAAAACCATAGTGGCGGCGCCCTTGGTGCTGCCACATAAGACACATTTCAGCCCAGTGGAAATTCGCAAACTGCTAGTGTCTATTCGTCCATCAATGTGTGGCAAGTGACACGGCGCACAATTGCGCGTGTGGTCTTTCCAGATCTTGCCATCACGACCCTCCAAGAGCAACACTCCTGACTTGAGCACCTCCCGCACGCGTAGAATAATACGCCCCGCAGTCACATCAAGTGTAGTTGGCGCCGTTTGCTGCAAATAAACATAGTCTCCTGGCAGGAAACGTCGCACTTGACGCCTATAACCTCCTCCTCGTATTGTGGCATAACGCAGAGTGTCTCTATGTTGTGCAATAGAAACGTTCTCCAAAGCCATGGGCATCACCCTCTTGTACAATTTCGCACGTTGCCCAATCCCATGATTGGGCTCCAATCCGTATGTAACTGATATGACCTGCCAGAAATTGGCCTCCTCAATATCGGTGCCGATGCTAAACATTCCTTCAATTGCTTGAAAGCGGCCTCTTGCTCATCTTCCCACATCCAAGGTTGATCATTCCTTGTCAACATGGTCAATGGCTTCGCTATGGCACTGAACGTTTTTACAAATTTCCGATAATAATTACACAAACCCAAAAATGCTCGCAATCGGCTTACATCTTTCGGCTTTGGTATAGAAAGCATCACCTCCACTTTACTAGCTACCACTCCCAATCCACCAGGATATATCATGTGGTCCAAATACTCCATTCGATCATAATAAAACTTACATTTACTCGGATGTAGTTTTAACCCATGAAGTCTTAGTCTAGCAAATACCTCTATCAAGTGAGCTCTATGTTGTTTTTGGTTCATGCTATAGACAATAATGTTATCGATATAGCATTTCACAAAATCCAACCCAGAAAATATGCAATCCATCACCAGGGTTGTTCTGTCGAACGGATTTTCGGGTTTTGGTGTCGAGTTGTCTGTCTGACGTCGCATGTCGAGTATGTCGAGTGTCGAACATGTGCGACAAATTCGAAGGCGCCCACACCCGCGCTTGCCCAAATTTTGGAAATTTTTTGCCCGACGGGCAGATATTTTCATCCGACGTGGAAAGCCCAAACCACGTCAGCATAGGCGACTGCGGGTCCAAAACACTGGGCGACTGCGGGTTCCATTTGACTGGGCGACTGCGGGTTCAGGACAAAGGGCGACCGCGGGTGTACATCACTGGGCGACTGCGGGCATAGGGGTCGACCGCGGGTTCAGGCGCGACCACGGTTTAGGGTATGAAAAGCGTTGTGGTTCACCTTTGTCAAA
>VACF01001297.1:0-18657 GCA_006891605.1 Pleurozium schreberi
GAACGGCTGAGGATGAAATTGAGAGAATTAACTTTGATCTTCTGCTGAATTAAACAATTCAGAGAGCACATCCCATCCCATGGCCAGTCAGCTACTAACGCACAACACACCAAGTATAGCGCAGTAATTCTAAGTATCGTAGAGTTCAAGTTGCTTGCCTACCAAGTGTGTTGCCAAGAGCCAACCGAAAGGGAAAGGTCTCAGAAATACGAATAAAGCAGTACAAAGCTAGGCGCTAGCTTGCATAATAACGACCTGGATGGAAGTCCGCTCACAGCGACAAGCAATGGAAGCGAAACGCATGCTATGTATACCATGAGCCGTAACCAAACCTCCGAAATCGCAACTTCTCCTAAAAGCATAATGTAACAGAGGACGACAGTCCAAAAATCTAAAAATCTCACAACGATGTGTAAGGGAGGTCGCGAGCAACAGCGAACAAAATGGCTCAATTCAACTAGCGAACTGGAGACCAACTCTAAAATCTGAACGCTGGCTAGCATCCACAGMCTGCATACTCAGCGCAGGCTAAATTACTAAAGCTTGTGATTCAAAAGCATTCGTTAAGCAAGAGTTGCAAGTCTAACCGGTCCATCTCGTCTATTTCACTTGCTGAGCTGGCTGAAGAGTGCGCTTGTTGTGAAAGATTTCGATGGCTTTGCCAGACTCCACTGTAGTAAGAAAACAGCACCTGCAATAGCAACACAAGATTATTCAACTTGTACTTTGATACGTCGGTTTTCGCAACTTAAACACAGATCTACTCGACAAGAGTACTTCCAAAGAACTCTTGATCGCAGCCATAATCTCTACAGGTTGTACGTTTCCTGAAAACAATTCGTTCAAATTGTAAGAGGAATCCCAAGACAAATTTTCCGAGCCGATGTAATGTTTCCAGAGCGTTACTCAGTGATAACAACTCACGAGCATAAATTTCCAAGAAAAATCGCACGAAGAATGGTTGTACGAATTTATATGTTTTCTTAGCAGAAGTCAGAAGGAATGGCGAAACACAACATGAAATCAGAGACCTACTGCCAGCAATTTTGCTTAGATCGATCGAAAGTCAGCCAAACATTTCCGATTCAAAGACTCCAAAATAACAGTTGCATCATTCCGCCAGCTGCAGCATATACTCAGTACAGAGCTTCACGTCTGATCCGCCCGAGTAACAAATCCACAATAACAAAAACATCTTCCAGGAGGATTATCACTCACTAGAAAAGGTTACATACAGCATAACCTGCACTTGCTCTATCCCTCTCACACACGAGGAAAAACTTGAAACAGCGTAGAGAGCCAAGAAAACTCATCAAACACTCTAGCTCAAGTTCACTGAAAAGTCAAGGATTCGGCAAAAGAAAGAAGCGATGAGGAACAGGGGATTGCGGCAACGAAATTGAGAAGACGGGGGATAAAAAGATCCGGGAAGGCACGGTGAAGCAGGAAGTTAAAGGAAAGCTGCACACGAAGCTTGCAGCAAAACATCCTTCCGAGAGGGACGCTCCTTTCACGAACGACGAGCCTCAATGGGTGGGGTGGGGGCGGGACAAGTTTGCGACCTTCTGGTTTTGTACCTACCGTACGTACTCAGTTGCCACGATGGCAACCAGAGGGTCGCTTTCGGACCCGGCCCGTCATTGTCGTTATCATTGCTTTCCCCAGCATTCACGTTACCCCCTCCGTTCAGTTCCATTCCCCTGTTCGAGTTATTAACTTATCCTTTCTCCTTTATTATGATACGGTCACCCCCATTGGCTCTTGTGTTTTTAATTTTAATTTATTTTTTCTTATTAATAGTATGGGCTGTTTTTCATACTGCTGGCTCAAATTGAAGCATCTATTCCGGATTGCTAGTATTGGGCAATTCCCAAAACTTGCATCCATCATAACATTCCTTGACTGGGTTGAAGCGGACCACCTTCCTTTGCCAACAACCAARATAGCATTGGTCTTGGGACCATCGTGAATAAAGTGTCAAATAGGTTGTTGTTTTTCTCATAGTATTCTCTAACRTAAACATTCTTGGAACTGAACTARAGGGAAGGGGATACTTTGCCTTGTGGCCATGTATAAGGTAATTGCACCTCATTTGCAATTTTTGCCCTACCTAGATTCTTGTGTGAAGGATGAGAATGAAAGGGAAAAAAGTATATCCTTTTGTTTGCTTTCAAGTATCATCATCACTTTCCTTATTATTCCATCTCAAATACCATCCTTAAAAGATGCTTCTATTGAACTTTAAGATGGTATTGGACACTTGAACACTTAAATACTCAACCATGCAYTTTCATCCATTGGGAGAGGAATGGATGATGAAAGTTGTGAAAAGTGGACTTCATGCAATGAATATTGAGTGTGGAAGCTTCAAGAAAAGTGATGTAATATTGATCAAAAGAAGAAGAATGTTCTACATCTAAMAATAATATAGATGTTTTAGAAAATTTTAAATTATATTACAAATTTTCAAAGTATAATTTTATTGTTGAGTTGAAGCACTTTGAAGTTTAAATTAGAATAACTAACCATGGTTTCTTTATCCAATATCATCTATACCATGAAATTGCTCATAATATGAACACCTAGAAGTACAAAAAAATTATTTTTAATTATAAATATAGAAAAGTCTATATATTTTCATAGGAATTCCAAATGAAATATTTATGAGTCACAATATAATTGTGGTGATATTTATTAATCTTGTTTTGTACAATTTGGTGCATTATTGTATATTAAAGCTAAAACACCTAAAAAACAAATGGACTGAAAAATACATGGTGAGGGGAACATTTTTTATTCGGATCAATAATGTGAATTGGTATTGGCAATGGGAGCATCACCCTGAGAATACTTCAAATTGATTTCAATTTTGGATTCAATTTTTATGATTAAAAAATCAAAAGAAAAAACCACAAGTTCTAGTTTGTTTGCTAGAACAATCTCACCATTGGAATAGACATAAAAGTCAATTTGCAATAGATATGGTCTTTTTACCCCCAAAAATTGCCTTCAAATTTTAGCAATTAATGTTATGATCTTCATGAATTACAATGACATCCCCCCAAATGCTATCAAATTATATATTATGAAATCTAAGGTGATTTTTTAGATCATTTTATATAGAGATTGAGTTGAATTTTCTACAACCATACCTCTAGTTTTTTTTTTCTAAATTCTTTAATTGTGATGGGATTTTTTCAAGAGCTTATTGTGAAAACTACACAACAAAATAATTGTTTATCCAAATATTTTGAAAAGTCAATTTTCGATTATTCTTTAGCTATGTGACTAGTGCGGTCAATTAACCCCTAAAGGTTTTTGACTATGTTTTCACTAAATTGCTCTAAAACTGCCATTTCTAGGACAAGTACCAAATTTTTTTTTAAAGATTCTTTTGAACACATGTGTCCATAGGATCTTGTAGTACACTAGTTTGAGAACATGTGGAAAAAATTTCAAGAATTTCCACCATGTAGATTGCAGGATATTAGCATTTGAGTTGGAAAAAACCTTTTTTTGCCCTGTGAAAACCGGGCAGCTGCACTTCAGATGGTCACATGTGTATGAAAAAATGCCCAAAATGGCTCTTTGGATTCTTTTTTCAAGGCAAGTTGGACACATTCTTGAAAAATTCTAGATCATTTGGAATTGTACAACATATAGGAAAAAAATAGTGAGTAGAGAAAAGTAGAAAATGACTCAAAGTTTTAAATTGTAAACAATTTATTTGTGGAATTGAAAAATGCCAATCCCAATAATGAAAATGTTGTAATAAAAAATTTACACTTGGTGCTTTTATTTGTTTCCAAAAATATTAAAAATTGAATTAAATAATGAATTTCAAACTTTTTTGTAGAGTAGAGATCCTATAACTACCCGCAAACTACTCCAAACTAAAACTCCTCATAACTTTTGACTCAACTATCAAAATAGAATGAATCAAAGCTTTCCATGTATATATAGATCTAGAGAACCAATTTCAAATTTTAATTTTAAAAAAAGTGATTTTTCATGAAGTTTTTTAAGAATTTGGAATTTTTTTTAATACATCTATAATCAACGCTTTGAAAATTCTTGGTTTATTCCTACAATGTTCAAATAGTACATACTAAAAGAATTTGGAATCATCTTACAATTGCCAATAAGATCAATTAAAATTTAACTTAGATAAATTAGTATTGAATCATATGTACTCATATGTTTATTTAGAGGCTTGCAAGTGTAGTTATCTTTTGCTCATTTGGTCAAGGATATTACAAATTAACCTTGCAACCCAAAAGTGGCCAATGGATGACTTTCTAGATCATTGTAAAAACAAACAATGCACCTATTGCTTCATTTTTTAGTGACTACCTTGGTCATAGGCAGGTGTCCTTCCAAGATTAAAATAAACTTTAATCCTAAAACTTTGTGATTGCCAACATGTGGCATTTTGATGACAATCAATATGAATAAAAATTGGAAGCATTTTTCATCCAATTTTTTCTTATTGAGCTTTTATGGTGGGTTATGTAGAGCATGCAATTGAATTTTCATTCTTACCGATGTTTGTCTATATATATGTACACAAGAAGTTATTAAAATGAACAAATCACAGAATATGCTATTTTAGTAAACATTGGGAAGTTGTTCCTTGCTATAGGTTTAAATTTTCTCAATTAATTAATTTTTTTTTTAGTTTGAAACCAACATATGAAGTGAAGATCATCTTCTCTTATTTTTGCTCCAATTTGAAATTTAGGTGTGTTTTTCCAATGCATGTTGAATTCTTGGTATAGAATGATATGGACAGTGTCCATACTATGATGTTCTTCACTATAATATACACATATGATAAATAAAACTCAGATTTTTGAGATGATTTTTTGTTCAATATGATTTTTCTAATACTTACTCTTGAGAAATTCTCAACAAAATATAAAAATGTTTGTGTGAAGCAAATGAAGACATATAAGTTCATCTTTGGAAATCTAAAAAATTAAGAAAAATTTATTTGCATGTATTCCTAACATATCATTGTTAATCATTGTGAAGGGTGGTCTTTTTTGCTCCTTGCAAAAGTGGAAACTTCCTAGCAGTGCAACTTTTGAAGTTATTGTACCCACCAATTGTTGTAGCCTATCAAATTTGCCAAGTAGTATTTTGCACCACTTGTTTGGCTACAATGCCATTGTCTTACCATCTACTCAGCCAATTGTTTCTTTTGTATTATAATTGAACATCTTATCAAGCATCCCCGCCCAAGGGATTATCCCTCTTTTGATAAGGAAGGAATCCCCTGGTTAACAATGTTATGTAGTTACTAAATGGGTGATCAATAAGATAGAAAAAACCATTAGCACACTTGTTCCCATTCTTGTAACCCAACTCACCTAATTGTGTCCATAGACTTTGATTAAAATGTGTACTCCAAATGCTTAACCCCTAAATGCTCAAAGTGCGTTTTTTTGGCAATATAGCAATTTTAGGGAGCACACTCCAAATGGGGTTGTTTTTATTTTCTTTGAAATTTTCACACAACATTTTCCCAAGGAGTACTTTTGAGGCTCAACAATTTTCATAACTTTTGACTACATACTTAAAATTTATTGTAAAGTATGCATTTTTCATTGCTTTGGGGGCACTCTTGGCAGCAAAAAAAAATTCTTTAAAATTTTTTTTTTTTAAAAATCAAAAACCAAAATTGGTTCTTTGGATTTACATCTAAGTTGAAAGCTTTGAATCATTATATTTTGATCATTGAATCAAAAGTTATGAGGAGTTTTAATTTGGGATAGTTTGCGGGTAGTTATAGAATCTCTACTTTATAGAAAAGTTTGAAATCTGTTATTTAATTCAATTTTTAATATTTTTTGAAAAAATAAAAAAAATAGGTGTAAATTGTTTTATACTAAAATTTAACCATTGGGATTGGCATTTTTCAATTCCATAAATAGATTGTTTACAATTAAGTATTTTGAGTCATTTTCTACTTTTTTCTACTTACTATATTTGTCCTACATGTTGTAAATTCCAAATTACTTGAAATTTTTCAAGCATGTAACCAACTTGCCTTGAAGAATGAATCCAAAGAATCACCACCATTTTGGACATTTTTTCATACAAATGTGACCTTGTAAAAAGTAGCTACTCGTTTTCCGCATGGCCAAAGAAATGGTTTTTGTCAATTCAAATGCAACCTACATGGTGGAAAATTCTGAAATTTTTTCTACATCTTTTCGAACCAATGTACTACAAGATCCTAGGAATGCATGTGTCAAAAAATGCTTTATTTCTAAAATTTGGTATTTGTATTAGAAATGGCAATTTTGGAGCGTTTTTGGTGAAAACATAGTCAAAACCAATTAGAGGTTAAATTTAATTCATTGGCACATTTGAAGGACACATACTCAACTTTAATTTTCTAACTATTTATTTTTGCAGATTTCAGATTTTGGATAGTTCCATTGGTCTAGGCAACTTGCACTTCGAAAAATCATAGAAATTGCATACAACATACAATTTTTTTTTTGAATATTTATGATTTTCACTCCCTAGTACGACATACATACTATTTCTAAGAAAAGGTGCCTCCAACGATATATTGACGGTTTTGGGTGCTTCCACCTTAAATAGCATTCCAAGTGATAAAATTTGACCTCCAACTCTATGGTGCAATGAAATTCCGTTTCATTTGTGTCAAAAATTTTAAAAAAATAAAGTAAAATAGTATAAGTTAAATAAAGTCTGTCTGAAGTGTTGAAAAAAGGACGGACGGAGTGAGCTTGGGATCCGGGCCCTACTGGACTCCAGTACCCCTAGTGAACATAGGTGCAACATTGCTAAACCACTCACTGGGTTCATGAGTCTTGACTGTATGACTGATGATGATGAGTGCAAATTATTATACGGGACTACGGGGGTCAGTCTAGCTATCTAGGGTCGAAATGCATGAGCCTGCATGAAGGAACCGACACGTGTCCTGAAAATATATAAACTACAGGAGGGGATAAGAATGATGGGCTTGTAGGGGGCAGGACTTTGTCGGAGTCCAGGAGGCAGCTACTGCCGCTGCCCACGGAGACCACCGAGGGATTCTAAAACTTACTGGGCAGGGCGGGACTCCACCTTCAAATCATGCGAATTGGAGGAATARAATATTCGGAGTCAATGGAGGATGACGGACGGGCTGATCATGTTCAAATTCCATGTGATAAGCTTAGTTTGTGARGTTGGCGGTTTGTAAATCGACCATTTCGGTGGATTTTGGGAGGTGAAACATCTTGATATATTTTCTAGTAAATTTTCATGGAAAGACAAGTGAAATTGGCATCTAATCCAAGTCGTTTCATGTTTTGGGGAACTTTGTGGAATTAGTTGTGAATTTATGAAGTTGAAGTGGCTTAAGGATGATAAATTGTCCACTTCCTAAAATGTGTATTGTTTGTACATTGATAAAAAAAACATGTACAAACAATGTACATTTAACCCCTGTAGAACCAAGACTTTTTTTTTCTACAAAAAAACACTCAAAATTGCCATTTCTATTTCTATGGCAAAGAATAAAAAAATTTGAAATTTTTGTTTTGCACACCTAACCGTTGGATCTTACACCTAACTAGTATGAGAATGTGCGGAAAAAATTTCAGAAATTTTGACCGCACGGATTGCAAAATATATTTGCACTTAAAGTGAAAAATACTAGTTTTTCAACATATGGTAGGACTAAATTATTTAACTTTGAACCTTCTTAACTTTAATTTTTGCACTACAAAGTTTTGAGCTTTAAATCTTTATGGTAGGGAATTGTATTGAGAGTCTAGGAGGAAACAAAATTACAAAATAACTTAATTTTTATACTTTAAAAAACTCTTAAGTAGAAGTGGGTATAACATAGAAGGAAAATCTAAATTATTAATATCTCTAAGATGCACAAGAAAGGGGTGTTTTAAGTGAGTTTTTAAGTATAGTCCTAAACACAAGATTATAAGTAATGACCTTTGAGAGAGATTTTCAGTAACAAAATTTCAATTTTTCAATTTCATAACTAAATTACCAACAATTTAGTATTTTAAATCATTCTCTACTTCTTTCCACTTACTATTTTTTTCCTATATGTTGTACAATTCCAAATGATTTGAAAAATTTCAAGCATGTATCCAACATGCCTTGAAGAATGAATCCAAAGATGCACCACCTACACGGACATTTTTTCATGCAAATGTAACCTTGTGAAGTACAACCGCCCTTTGTTTTGCAAGGCCAAAAAAATATTTTTGTCAATTGAAATGCTAATATCTTGCAATCCACAAAATGGAAATTTCTGAATTTTTGTTGCATCTTTTCAAACGAGCTTTCTACAAGATCTTATGGTTAAATGTGTCCAAAAATGTGTGTTTTTTCAATAATTTGGTACTTGTGCTAGAATTGGTAGTTTTGGAGCGTTCTTGGTGAAAACATAGTCAAGGAACTGTAAGGGTAAAAACAATATTCATCCCCTCCGAAAGAAGTATTCATAAAAGTCTCAAACATTTGTTCCCTTCTTAGCATATCACTAGGCCATCAGTCTCAGCCATAGATTGGAATTCTATGTACATCATATGGTCAGCCAAACATTCAAAACAACTTGGAATACATGGAAATTTTATCATAATAACTAGACTTCAAGGGAAATATAATCCAACAAATTTGATTGAAAATGGACATTGGATGAAGAAGATACAAGTCCCTTGAAGTTGCAGCCATCAAGATACAATTTGGTGAACTCAAATTGAACCCATGAACTTCTGAACGGCTTCAAAAAATCAGTGCATCTTGGATTGATATGAAAATTTTACCGCACAAATTAGAAGAGAGAACACAAATTTGCCAACATGCTTTTATTGAATTTGGACATCAAATCCAAAAGTTACAACACTTTGCATTAGGCTTCTAGAGTATGAGGACACTTTGGGTCCCTTGGGGTGTTTTGGGGTGAAGGCCATGAAGCAAGAGTCAAATTGCTAATGAAATATTGTTGTCTATATTTTGGAAGCTTTGTAACTGAAGTGGAGCACAACCCCACATAGCGCATAGCGCGCCCTCACAAGACTCCGTTTGGCCATGTGCTCTTCAAAATATGAAGTAGCTAGCCACTTTTTCAGCCTTGCCATGTCTGCCGCTGGGCAATAAAATTGGCTTACTGAGGTGACTGGCTGAGTCTGCCCCACTTGCTGAGCTGCAGTGGGGATGCTGTAAGGTATGTTTGATGAAATTCAATCAATATATGTTAGAAAAAATCAATATATTGCAGCCTAGGAACTTGCGCCTTGAAGAAGAAGAAAGAAAGATTGACTGAATCATAATGTTGACCGAAAAAAAAGAAACTCCATCTGAGATTTTGTGTTTTTTAATGAAAAAAAGGGTAAAGAAAAAAGAACCCCTCCTCCGTCCTGATTTCATTAATGGCTTGCATGTGCTAGCACTGCCATTCTCTACACCAACACCATGTATTTGACCCCACCGATGACATGGGATGAGTACCACATTGAAAAAAATAGCCCCCCACCCCACATCAATTCATTTGTTTCCCAAAAAATAAAAATAAAAAAATCAGCCCCCCCCCCAGGTATGCCCAATGTCCTTCACTTTGTCCCCAAAACGGCTATCTGCACCCGAACATGGATGATGGAAGGTTGGTTAGCGCCACAAGTTTCCGAACAATCAAGTGGGTGGCACTTGGACTTGGGGGACGTCGGTCAAATGAGTGGGGGGCGGGGAGAAGGGGAGGGGGGGCCACTCGCAGAGAATTGAGTACAGGTGATTGTTTATGTTGGAAGTGTGACGGTGGGGGAGGGGCGGGTGCGGATTTCTTTGAAAAAGGGTCCACCAAAATCATATGTAAGGGAAGGTGGGTACCCCCAAAACTGCCATTTTTTTATTAATTTTTATTTTCCTATTGTGCGACCTAGTTACTATGGAGTATTATTTATGCTGGTCAAATTTTCATTGATTTTCTTGTTGGCAAGTGAAAGGAGGTTCCAACGCCCCAATTGGGGGAGGTTCAACTAGCTGTCTTGTTGTTTTGTTTGTTGTGGTAAGGCAATAGGTTTTTTAGTTGTTTAGAAATGTAAAAAAGTGTCGCCGGGGACTTGCTCCCTTAGTTTAGGGTATAGTTTTTCCTTTCAATGGAAATCGTCCATGAGTTTTCCAAAGAAAAGAAAAAAAGAAAGAACAATGCAATAAAGACACAAAATTTGGATACTGTATGCAAAAGTTAGGAAGGATCAAAGTTTTTTTTGGTAGATGTTCAAGAATTGTTTGTTCAACAAGGTGAATGCATTAAAGACTAGTACTATTTTGCGTCACACTAGGAACGGCGGAGTTGTTATCCACTATAACTTTTGAAGTATGAACTCAATGAACTTGAGAAATTTTTATTGGAGATGTCTAGCTTGATAGCAATAAGATTCCTTATATTTCAAAAAATTAAAAAAAATCATTTTATATTTAAATTCCAATTTAGCTCATTTGTCACACTTCACAGTTTAGGGTTTTTTAGTATTGGGGAGTACTCAAAATTAATGACCTAGAGCTGAAATTTTTGTGGTCTATTCTTGCACTAGGAAGGCATGCATACACCAAAGGGAAATTAAAAAAATATATTATTTCATGTCCTCTACATGCATGCTAACAAGGCTCCCTTGCTAGCGCACTTCTGAACATTCAAGATGGTTTTTAAGATCATTCATTTGGTGAAATCTCTTTATCGCACTATAAGAAACCCTCGTTTTAGGTGACAAACCCCAATTTTTTTAAACGAATTTTAGGTGATGTAACCCTGACATCTAATGCAACAACTTCATGTTTTTATATCAACATTAATGGGTCACCTAAAATCCATTTAACCCCTAAAAGACCAAACTGTGTTTTTTGGCAACATAGTGATTTTGGGCAGCTCACTACGAATAGAGTTTTCAATATTTTTCTTTGAAATTTTTACACAACATGTGTCCGAGGAGTAGCTTTAAGGCCCAATAGTTTTCATAATATTTGACTACACTGTTAAAAATTTATTGCATGATATGTGATTTGCAGTGGTCGGCGGGCAGCCCGGGTAGGTCTGAAAAAATGACCTTCCAGGCAGCCAGTGATCGAGCATGATTTTGCACCAACACTCGATCACTGAGTGGCAGTACATAGCTAGCAGCACTGAGCATGCACGCCAGAGAAGAAATAGTATTTTAATTAGGGTTTACTTGCTTACAGAAACAGAAGAAGAACAAGCTACTGTAGAAGACGGATCCAGTTGGGGGGCGGGATGCAGAGGGCCGACACTAGCTCTGATCTGCTAGTCGTCTTCTCCTTCGATCGAGTCTTCGAGTCTTCGACTGATGTGATGATCGATCGATCGCCGATAGATCGAGTCCGTGATGAGATCGAGTCCCTGTCCACCTGCCTGCAGGGGCAGACAGTCAGCCAGAGGAACAGTCGATCAGCTCTGCACTGGTCAGGAGTGATTTCATTTTCCTCATATTAAACTAGCCGACCCCATTTCCAATCACTTACTTAAGCAATTACGCATATTTGCTTTGCTGGTTTCTTCACTGTGAAAATATTCCCATGTATGGAAATACATTTGGAAGGATTCCATAATTTTGTGGACTATTTTTCTTCTCAAAACATGATTATGTTGAAACTTTCAGTTGAAGATTATGTTTGACCTATAAAGTAAGGCAGCCCATTGCGGTTATTTCTTCCACAGTGGTCATCTATGAAGTGGCTCCATTGTGGTTTTTTTAGTTTTGTGATATCTTGACCACAATCAATGTCTTACATGGTAGTGATGGAGTGATTAGTGACCACATAAGGCACTTCCAACTTTCCAGTGTGAAATTCATTACAAGGATTGACTTTTTAGGCATTCCCATGTTAGAAAATATTGTGATTGCATGAGGTAGTGAGATGACCATCATGGATTCAGATTTTGTTGGCTATGGGGTGGTCTACAAACCCTGTTGGGCCATGGAAAATTGAACCCTTCAAAAATTCCTAGCAAATCCATACTTTATCGAAAAAATATAATATCAATTGCACTTGTTGTTTCTCACACTTGTCTTTAAGTGGGGAAAAAATTGAAAAATTTCAACAGTAGCGTGAGGCAAAACTCCAAATTTTGACTACAATGGGTTGTCNTCTTACCTTATTGGTCATTTAGATCTTCCTATTTCCAACCACGGGCTGCTAACCAAACCGACCAACTGGTGGTTGCAATATTGAGAGACTTGTAGCCAATGGCAATTGGCACCACAACTACGTCGGGACTTGTGTCATAATTGATCACTAGTCATTTTTACTTTCATGGAAATAGAACGTCCTATACCACCATAGTGGAAGATGAAGTGATCAGAAATGGGTCAGCTACTTTTAACAAGGAATCTAAGGAAATTTCAATTTGAAAAAAAGTTGAAGCTTTCAAATATCCATCAAAATAGACTCCAAATAGGCAGGACCGTTGAAATAACTCAGTCAATGGGTGAATGCATGAAAGACTAGTACTATTTTGCATCACACTTTGATTGACGGAGTTATTATCTACTATAACTTTTGAAGTATGAATCCAATTAACTTGAAACTTTTATTGGAGATGTCTTTCTTGATAGCAATCAGATTAATTATTTTTCAGAAATTTTCAAAAATCATTTTATATTTAAATTTCAATTTAGCTAATTTGTCACACTTTGCAGTTTAGGGGTTTTTAGTACTGGGGAGAACCCAAAACTAATGATCTAGAGCTGAGATTTATGTGGTCTATTCCCACACTAGGAATGCATGCATCTATCAGAGGGAATTTAAAAAAATATTGTTTTATTTTCTCTACATGCGTGCAAACATGGCTCCCTTGCGCGCGCACTTCTGAACATTCAAGATGGTTTTAAGATCAATCATTCTTTTGGTGAAATCTTTTCACCATATAGTTCTCCCAAATTGCCAATTTTTAGTTTCTTCAAAAATTCTTTATCCTATTTATTAGAAATTAAAACGTCAAAACACCTATTTTCATGAAATTTTGCACTATTCTAGTTCTCCTACTTAGAGAATTTTCCTACACTTTTCCTTCATAGGGTACCTTCTTCTTATGGTTATATACATTAAATATGTTTTTCACATTTTTTTAAAAYTGTTTTTCTAATTTTACAGTACTGCTAAAAAAACATGAGTACTATGCCAAACGCTACCAAAACCGCACGGTGTTTCATGCAATCATCTCAATAGTTTTTTTTTGCTAGTTCCAATTATACCTTTACATTGGATGGACGTGGCCCCCCATGACCAAGGTAGTCACCAAAACTCTTTGATTGTTGGACCAATAAGTGCATTCATTGTGGAAATATTTCCTCAATGAATGCACGTATCCAATAAACCAATCTAGTCTACAATATCCTTGGAGAGTTAGTGACACTTTAAGGCATGAATCCTTTATTTATTTTGAATAATCTTGATTACATCTTTGTACAAAAATAATATCATTTCCCAGAATTTCACAAAATTGGTCACTAGGAAAGATTTTATTTTCAAGATTTGAATATTACATTCAATGCATGGGAAGATTATTGGACTCATTGTTCAAAATATGAACATCGGAGCACTTAAGGGTTAATGGGTTAKAAACAAATAAAACGGACTTCCCTTCAATAGGAGAGTTTACTTTTTATTTATTCATTGACAAAAATGACAATGTTTTCATGGCTACAGTGCTTGAAGGAAGGAACAACAAAGAAAAAACCCTAGCCAATGAACTTCAGTTAGAGCATCCCCACATTTGTCTGGCCAAAGGCACAAATTTGATATTTGGCTGGGTTGAGCCAAAGATACTTCCCCCAAGGCACGCAAGAGGGGACTCAAGATATGCTCGGCCATGGCCAAATTTGTATTCCCAAATGGTGAAATGAAGAGTCGTGGATGAGGCACGGTATGTGTTTTGGCACAATTCTCAAGTTGTGGTCCACTTAATTTGACACAATTTTCCAAGGAAGACACGCTTATTCATGCCAAAAGCGCATGGGGCCATGACTTCATAAGTGGGAGAGTACTCAATTACAAGATAAGATCCATTATTTTCCAATAAAAAATAGAAGATTGACCGGGCTGCGTCTTTTCATTCCGTATTGCCGTGGGGTGCAAGTGAAAGACACGGCCTAGGGTCTACAAAATGACCTTGCAAACCCACACTTCATGTCCTTGATGGCTGGGTGARCTGTGGAGATGCTCTTATGGCCTAGAGCGAGGGTCAACAAGGAAAGACTATTAATATAGGCTTGGGTAGGAAKTGGAGTGAAGAAGGTGAATACCCCCCAAAACCGCCATTTTTTGGTATTGTGTCTAGCTGCTGCTATTAGACTAGTACTARTATGATCTAGKAAGATTTTCATTGATTTTCTTGTTGGCAAATGAGAGGAGGCTCTAATTCACCAAAGAATGCAGTCTTTGRATACCGTATTTAGAAATTAGGAAGGGTCAAACTAAGTKTTTTTTGGGTAGATGTTCTAAAATYGTTTCTTAGACACATGTACATGTTGATTTTGGAGACGTATACAAAGTGATGATGGATAGTTTTAGATAGGGTGCGATTTGAGTGTATCCACCTTAGAGAGAAGTGAGGTGAAGGAAAACGAATCCCCTCATTGCTCCATTCAATAATATTAAATGTAAAAATGTCYTCTATCAGGCAGTGGTCAAATTTTCTCTGGAAGGCTTCTCAAAGTTTATTATGGACTTAAAATTCCAAATTTGTATTCAAAATAGGGCTTTGCATTGATGTCCAAGGTGAATGCATGAAAGATTGACCGTTTTTTGTAGCGTTCATTAGTACTCGCCAGTATTAGCAACTTTTTGGAAAAAAAATTCAAAAATAAGATAAAATATGTATAATTAGCATAATACTATAAATATCATGTCACCAAAATTTGAGACCCCAAAAAAATTTAGGTGAAAAGTTATTCACAAAATAGAGTGATACATGTTTTGAAGAAAATAGACACTTTGATGTTTTTATTTGTGAAAAATGGGAAAAATAATTTATAAAAAAACTAAAAACTTGAAATTTGGGAGAACTTTATGATAAGGAGATTTCACCAAAATAGTGATCTTAAAATCATCTTGAATGTTCAGATGTGCTCGCGCAAGGGAGCTCCTCTGCAGAATCAGGCGGTTTGACTTTGTAAGAGGATCTCCAGTTCTCCACTCCACACCCCTCAAATCTGCAAAAAAGCATCTTTTTCCAGGCACATGGAAATACAGGTGGAGAACTCAAGTTAGAGCAGCGTTCGAGGAGTTTYTTTTCTTTTTGAACTTCATCGGTAATTTCGTATCATGCATTCAATTGGTTTACTAATTCTCGTGACTGATGCTCAAGCTTTCGAACGGACTTTTCTTCATTCTTCGGTGGCACCTACGGTAGAAATTGGAGCTATTCGTCCTCCAAAGGAATTGATGTGTGAAATCCTCGGGGAGTTTCTTTTCTGAAAACCCTGATTGTACATTCACCCAGAGTAGCCATGACTTGGGGATCATCATGGTATGTTCGCTGGATTCAGTAAACAAGCTGATTGTGCTTCATTTTTTAAACATTGAATCTTGAGCAAAAGAAAAGAAGATTTCATTGCAAAAGGAGCGTGCAACAAAGCCCAAAGCAGAAATATTTTACCCCACAGGCTAAGCAGACTCAAGATCGGACAGACCACAGACTGAAAGCAACAAATTCAAAATTCAAAGCTGCTTATGCTTTTGCATGTTTCAAGTAGCCACTCCGGTTGTTATCTAGACTAGTATTGACACTACGGTGACACATTTGCCAGAACTATTGCTCGATTCTGTTTTTTACCTGGTTTCAACATTGAACCTAAACCACCCGAGCATTCAGTTGGTCCACGACCAACAAAAGTTCAGTTGATTTATAAAGTGGGTTCTGTAGCAGGTTCAGTTCGTGACTATCGAGGCCCGCCATGCCAGAAGAAGTAGCCTTCAAGACTCGAGAGCAACCCTGCCAGACCCAGTCAGACCTGAAGCAGCCAGCCAGCCAGCCAGCCAGCCAGCCAGGGAGACTGACCCGAAGAAGATTTAGTCCACTGAAGCGAAGCGTGCTTCTTGTCGGCGAACCCAGCTTTTGCCTCTCTGACAAAGCCGACCTTGGAAGACCCTGATTCGCTTCGCTTCAGAGACTTGGAAGCTGGAACTCGATCGGAGCAGCCAAATGGTCGGTCTTCCTCCTCAAGACAGTCTTGACTCGATCTTGACTCTTGACTCGATCTTGAGCGCATCAGCAATACAATTCCCTGGAGTGAGTTCCTTTCAATCCAATCCAATCCAATTATTTTCCCACAGACGTCCGCATTAGCTAGACCATCACTCTCCTCTTGCCCATTATTGCTTTCTCTCCCAACGCCCAGACGAGCCATATAGGGCGGTTCAATTTGAGAGCGATAACTTACCTTACAGGAATCTTAGCTGTGTGGGAGTTATCGTGAAACTCATAATGTCGTGCCCACTGAACACTGCCCACTGTCACGCAACAYAGCGATGGCATGTGTCCCTGGTCGCTCTCAAAGGTCTATAGTGAATGACACAGTTGGTTTCAGTACATTCCTTTGATCCACACAACCAGACTTAAAAGGAGGAAAGGCCCATTCAGGCCAGGACCACACGAGCAACTGAGCCTGGAGAGAGGAATTGCTGACATTGATAAGGAAAAAAGTTTCTTTCTGCAAAGGACGGGATAAGAATTTGTGTACACGGTAACAACAAGGCCTAAACATGACCTCGAYTTCCACATCTTAAGAAAAAACTCAGTTCTGTGAACTTACAATAGGAAATGGTACATCAAGAGCTGCCGAGCTTGCCAGTTTGGAAGGGAACACCGGTACGTACCAGTTGGGTTGGAATGATTGAATATTACAGCAATTCTTGATGTTTYGGGGCAACTGAAGATCTTACCTGCTTTGTCATTCGCTCAGATTTGTGTGAGTAGGCAGTCACACTCAGTAGTTGGAGCACTGGTTTAACCCACAGTTAAAAAAAAGTGAGTTTCTTCAATAGAATTCACTTGCTAACACTACACACACCATTTCTAGTGATAGAGCCTGTGATGCTAGTTTAAATTCGAGCACTTCACTGACCCGGTTCCGCTTCAAAATATCACAAGCTGACAACACTCTGAAAAAGAGGATCCCTGACTACCTCAACATTCCCAAGCTTTCTTTCTGAGCAYGTAGAACCCGAGGAGCGGACGTGTTCAATTTAAATAACGGTTGTCAGTGCATCTTACTGACTCATGTGCGGAGTGGATTTCGAGAGACCTTCCACCATAAGGTGCTGATCAACTTTCCCACTAACGTCAGGTTGTAAAGTTTTTAACCGCAAATAGCTTCCMGTCTTGGTTGCAAGCACTTTGCTCCGAAAATGATTGGCCACTACTCTGTCAAACACTTTTTGTTAGACAGTTGAGTAGTTCGGCAGTTCACACTTTACATACCCACTTCCACACATCCAGCACAAACTCGATCCATGCAAGCAACACCTGCTCCGTATTCAGAGAGCCTTCATTTGAAGATCGATAACCCACATCGGCTTGTGTCCATCAACTCTGGAAGTTACGTTACACATCATCAAAATAGCGACTCCAACAATGAACATACCATGRCACCATAATACGATCCACCAGAGGTTTGTGAARGGGCTTACTAAATTCAATGAACTCAATGCGCTTCAAAAATTTCATCAGTTCCTGTCATAGCTCTTGCCGTAGGAGAAATCCGGTGAGGGAACCTTGCTGACCTCTACAGTCGAGCTGTGAAAGCGGGCGCTCGCATGCGGCTGAGAAGTCATTTGAGAAAGACATGAAGAAAACATCGTTCCGGTGCATGGTATGTTCGTATTCCTCCATTCTTCTGGTCATTTCTTTTCRTTTTTGTGTCACGTTCATTTCCATCTGTCATCGAAGCCTASTTTGTCATGTTTGAGTGTTCATAAGCCGCTATTACCTTKGATCTTGGAATTTTGTTGTCTTGGAAGTTTGAGGCAGAACCACTGTAATTAACAGCATTGCTCAAATACCTGCAATGCGTTGTAGTAGGTAAGCACAATTTCAATTTGTTGCTTTAAATCTAACATTACTTTAGACAACACGTTTCAATCGGTTTAGAATAAATGTTTGCACACTTCCATGAACCATGTCCATCTTACCCTTGTCAATGCATGAACAGGATTAAATTTCCTGAAACTGAGTGAGACTTTTTCATTTACCTAATTTTGCAGACAATTCSARTGGCGTTTGTCCGTAACTTTGGAGATAAATTCCAGCAATGTTCATGCTTCCATTACAGCGCAGATCAGTATCTCTTCAGCGTGAAAGTGAATGTTGACTTCATCAATGGGCATCCGCATGTCTATCTGGGAAGTGGTTGGCAAACATTTGCTATGTACCACAACATCCGTCTCGGACACCGCTTGAAGTTTGAACTAATCGACAAGTCACACTTTGYTRTCACTCGAATTGCTTAAAGCTGCACCATGGCACCACAGTGACACAGTTAGCTGACTAGAACACCTGCAACATTTAGTGCTACCTACTACGTGTTGAAGACGTTGCTCCTCCGACGAACCTCATATATGCTTTTTTGTCATCCCTTTGCTGTTGGAGTG
>VACF01001298.1:0-214892 GCA_006891605.1 Pleurozium schreberi
GGCAATAGAGGATTGGAAGTGAGTTGTATTAAATAGCAATGAGACAAAAATAAATCTTTTCAATTGAAATGGCACTACAAGGTCAATGACAACAAGAGATTGCACAATTGTGCAGTGAAGCAAAGAGTGAGGCATGGTAGAGGGGCTTTCACGCTATAGAGTTGTATGACAATAAATTAAAAGGTCTAGGTGATCATCAAAAGGTGGATGGGTGTTTAAATGCCAAAAAATCAATATTTCACTCTTATATGGAGACTTATTTGTTAGTTTGTAGAAATAGGATATTTCAACCCTGATGTTCAAAGTCATTTTTCAGAATGATATTGCTTTCACACATAAAGCAAAGCCTGTTAAAAAATGGTTTTCAGAGCAAGTTTTAGAGTAGTCAGTTCAATCCCCAAACCTAAATCCCATAGAACATGTTTGGGCAATTTTCAAACACCATTGAATTCATATCCAACTCTTCATGTAGGTCCATTACAATAATGAAAGTGTGCATCTAGGAGAGTTTTAGAACCATCACTATAGAGCAATGTGAGAGATTGTATGCTAGCATGCCAAATCCAATTGTAGTTGTTTTGGCTACTCATGGCAAGTGGAAATGATTTTGACCACTTTGCACATAACGCCTCAAAAAATAAGTCTATAAACATACTCAATCTTGACATTATGTATCTTTTGATTCTAATGGCGATTTCTTTTCAATTTTCTTGCAATTGTGTGTCATACGTTCTTTCAAAATTCCACGTTCAAAATTTCTTGCTTTGATTCTTCATACTCTCTACATTGTCACTTTTTGAAACCATTCGCACAAACTCATTCCTTGAAGTCACTATAATATAACTATGTTATAAATAGCTATATAAATAGCTATATTATAGGTTTTTATATAATAAGCACCTTCAATAATTGTAAGATATCTACTTCTACATATGCTCAATGCTCACATGCTTGCATTTTCATGCTCACACACTAGTTACACGATCACAAATTCTAAGCTACAAATTCACAAATTCTGAGGATCACCTTGGACGGGACCGAATTGTAAGCAAATATCGTGCTTGTAAACCGTGCTTGTGATGGTATCAACTTTCAAGCATTGCTATTATAAGATAAATAAAAAGTTTCAAATACAATGTCCGGATAAATGGTATCCTATCTAATGAAAATTGTGTAGACAAAGAGAAGATTGCTATGGATGTGCGGAGAGCAAATGAATGTCTATCCGCTGTCCTCACAACTCGCCTCTGATTTGCAATTGCCCGGAATCTCCAGGTTCACTGTCACCATATGACTTAACTATTTCTCCAACTGACTCCACAATGCAGGATCGTCATAATCCTTGATGAGAAAGGCTGCCCCCGCAGCAATGAGAGCAGGCCCAGGATTTCCGGTGGTGATGCCGACAACCGGCAATCCAGCGGCAACCGCCGCACCCAAACCAGCCGGAGAGTCCTGCAACAGACAAGTGGTGTCGATAAGTGCCAAAAAAATCATGTTCAAACCCCTTTTCTATGTTTTCAAAACAATTTTCYATGTTGCACGAAGGTGGTGCTTATGAATTTAGTAAAGCTCTTCATCTGTGAGTACTGTGAGTGCAATAATTAGCGAACCTCAAAAGCGAAAGCACGATCTGCCGACACTCCGAAGTGCTCRAGAGCCTGCAAATAAGGATCTGGAAATGGTTTGGCCCTTTTGCATTCACTCCCGATCACCAAATACTCAAAGAAGTCGGTGAGACCAACCGCCGCGATCATCTGTTCGGCATTAGGCCGGGGAGCATTGGTCACAGCAGCTCGTCGAAAGCCTTTCTCCTTCACCCAATCAGTCAGTCKATGAAGACCGGCAACAGGATCCAGATGCTTCGCAGCGAGACTGCATGACAAGGCGCAATTCKAATTTAGAYGAGAAATCGAAGACAAAATCTAYKTACACTACTCGTCAGCAAGWAAGAGACGTAATTYAACGTGAATGGAATGGAACCCTCTCTACAAGACGKGAGAAGCAAAGCAAGACCTTCGGAAATAGACTTCTTTATCATCCAGCCAATGGTCTCGTCGCTGTTGATCCCAGTCGGGAAAGAGAAACACACCAATTTCACTGTTGTGCTTCCCACTGATAAAAGCACTAAAAAATTCTTCCGTGATCGGGGTTCCACCATTGTAACCCACCTGCAAAACCGTCACAGGTGAGCTGTGATGCTCCCACTTTTCATATCCACTCCGCATTACTTCCAGCATTTCGTTTTTCCCTCCTTCCCCAAAACGTCAAATAAATTGCAAGCAGAGAAACGGGCGTAGTATATCGTCCATGTGAATGCATACCTCTACCAGCATATCACGGAAGGCAATGAAATGAAGAGGGTCGGAGTCGGCCAAGGTGCCATCCACGTCAAACAAGACAGCTTTGACAGATTCCACTGGGGGAAGTTGGCGATTGCTCGGTCCTGAACCACGATAGCGTCCAAAGCGGAACGAACGTGAGTTTCGATCACCTAAAAATCATGACCTAATTGAAATTAACGCATCCCCAAGTTTGTACTTACCAAGACCCGTCACTGAGGATGGCATTTTGCTGGACTACCTCAGGCGCACTCCAACGATGACAAACGCAATTCTGCCGCACTTGCCTTGCCTTCGCCCAAATTATCAGTGCCAAGACCTGATGACTTTGTACTTTGTGAATTGCGTTCGTGAGCGATAGAGAGGAGGCAGTTCATTTTGATCACGGCAGCAGGTAATTGCCAGACAATTGACGAGCAAATCATCGTGAGCAGCCAGGATCGCCTTCCCACCATTCATCGAATTCAATCACATGTGGGCCTGCCGTGCGAATTGAGCGACGCCGGAAGGAAGTGAAGTTACGTGCACTTTCGTCCTGTCTGCATTCTGCAAGGAATGGAAGGTCTGGAGAGCTTTTCGGCATGCTACTCGCTCGGCCACTCGGGAAACCCCTCAAAGCTTTTATTTTCCGCAGAGCGTTAAATCGTTACCCGCAGGGTGTTTGAGGGTAAAAGGGTAAAAGTAAATAAAAGCCCCTAGACTGAGCCGTCACTAGGGTATGTTTCCTAGCCCCCCCTAGTTAATTTGGGGTGTCTGATTGCAAATATGAATTCACAAATTGCAAAAAATAAATTTTGCAAAAAATAAAACATTCCTGCGTTTTCCCCAACGGTAAATCTAGTCTGCGGGGCCCAGTTCGTTGGCATGATTTAACGCTCTGCTTATTTTCCACATGATAAAATTTGCAAATTTTGAATTCATATTTGCAATCACAGGTCCCAAATTAGTTGAGGGAGGAAATCAATCAAACCTAAAATAGTTTTTTTTTTTTTACTTGCACCTCTAGAATGACTTGGCCRAGCAAGGGGGCCAATTTCTCGCAATTGTATTCTCTTGGTCAAATAAAAACATCAACTTACTATACATGACAGTGTTTTCTTATTTATCATTTTAGACACTCTTGTGTTACTTGGTGACAAAAATAGAACCTCTCTTAGCCCAAATGCCCTAGGCACCAAATTTTGGTGTTGACAATACTTTGAAGTTATACAAAACCTAATCAAGTTGCTATTTCTAGTAGTTTGTATTTTTGAAAATTACTTTTGAAGTCTAGTTTTAGCATCAAAAATCTAATTTTGAAAATGATTGATTGCAGTTTTTAAGTCAAGATTTTGGTGTCTATTGCAATCTTGACTTTCCGTAGTGCTCAAGGCTCTTGGAAATGAGCCTCAAATACACTAGAGATTGTGGAGAAAAAATCACAATAGAAATACATACAAGAAAATTGTAGAGTAGATTTTGGAAAGTCCCAAATTGATTGGGGTTATGCATGTTAGACCCTTTAACCTCATATTTAGACCCTCATATTTTTTTGGTGACCAATTTTTTAGATTTGACATGTGAAAAGTGAATTGAAAGACTTCAAATCACTTTTTGCAATTTTGACTCCCACATGATCAAACTTTATAATGCTTCATTCTATAAGTGATATTGTTGGGTTTTATTTTTCCATGTCACCTCTAACATGTCTAGTTTGAATTAGTTGTACGACTACAATTAAAAAAAAAATTGATACAACTTATTAAAATGTTGACTTTTTTGTTCAATTTAGAGCAAATTCTTAGAAGGTCAAAAAAGGCATTAAACAATTAGGGGTTACTGCATCTTCTCAATGGATAACTATAAAGTATGCAGTTTGCAAGTGGGCCAAGTTTCAAGCTTTTTTAAAAAAGTAGTGTAGCTAGAGTCGACATTATTATACTTCTCTAAATGCATAAACCTCTCTTAGTGCATTAGTCCCAGCCGAGGTCGTGGCACCATATACTAAAAYGGGTTCAACCTATATCTATATCAAAACTAGATGATGTTTAGATAAATTTTAGTTGTTGTCTAAAAATACAACAATAATCATGCTATTTTGATCCATTAAAATTTTAAAAATAATCAATGTCTTTTGATTGGCGGTTGTCAAATGGAGAAAAAATTGTGCATGAAAAAAAAAATACCACTCGATGTAAGCAACCAATTGACCTTTAACCCTTTTGTGACCGATCGACTACATTTTGGTCGATTTTTGGACTCTATACTTACTCTAGGTCAAAACACACCTAATTTGAAAAAAGTCAAAGAAGAATGGAGTTAGAAAATCTTTAGATGCTCAAGGCATGCAATTACAAATAAACTAGGTTAGTTTCAGTAAGAGGGTGCCGGCCTATGAAATGCATAAATAAGCTTCAATTTGGGCAAGGTTTTGCAAGACATATAAGCCATGAAGGTGACAATACTACCTAATAATTCCACCATTGTCTAATTCATGAAATCCAAAGATATGCATGAATTAGCTAAAGTAGGAGGGACAAAAACTACCCATCTAAGAGCTAAAACTGAGGTTTGGAGTGGTGAAACTTCTTGAAATGTTTTTTGATAAATATTCTTTGAAAGACAAGTAAAATTGAAATCTAATCCAAGTTGATTCATATTTTTTGAAGCTTTGTGGAATTAGTTATGAATTTTTGAAGTTGTAATGGCATACACTTGAAACCGCCAAATGTACTCCATTTGTACATTTGTGTAAAAATGTGGTGCCCCTCCAAATCAACCACTATTTCTATGTCTTAGTGCCTACATGACATTGTTAACTAATGTAACTATGTGTTTTGGGTGAGTATTGACAATACTTGAGACAAATGTACCTCTTTGGTTTTTAAGTTTTATAAACCAAAGAATTTGACTACTACATATGATTTTGTCTCTAGCCATCAATATAAAATAAATTGCTAAACTTGGTTGTATTCAATCCTATAATATTTGAAGCAAATCATTAAAAAACTCCAAATCCTAAGGTTTGGATCATTATGAGTGCAATTTCAAGCACCAAATGAATTGATTTCAAGCATTTCCAATGCTCACAAAGTTAACTTGATTTTTTTCATYCCTARAAATAATTYTCAATTTTTGTGTTAGTTTCCTAAAATTTTCAAAAAAAAATCTATATTAATTTCCATACAAATTTATATGTTTTGCATCTCAAAAATTACATTYCTAGTTCAAAAAATGGATCTTTGAAAAAAACTTTGATCTAAATAAGCAAGAAATTTATCTTCAAAAATGACCTAATTTACACTTTAGATTTCATACATATTATTAAATAGTCTTGTGAAAATGACCCTTATTAATACTTTAGATTTCAAGCTTACCATTATATAACTTTATAAGTTCTATAAATTGACTAATATCAAAGGAACTATAATAACAATCTTAGAATGCATCATATATTGAGTTCAAAGTTTATTGATAAACATTGGTTTGTGAAACACTAGACCAATGCCATACAAATATGACSTTTATCCAAATGTTTGGGTCATGGTTTACAATTTTTGTTCAAAAGATTCACCTATATTATTTTTCCTAAGTTGGTCTTTATTATGCATCTTTGCATTTTTGAAAGCTTGGATCATCCTTGGTTCTTAAAAGACAAGAAGAAAAACAAATAAAAAAATATGACATTTTGATACATTTTCAATAGGTAGATATATTTGAAAGACCACTATAATTTATTTGACTATTGTGCTTGACTATCATGGTYAGCATTTCATGTCCAATAATTAATTAGAATTAGAAAAAGTGGTTTGGTAGTCGCTTTTAGGAATTAGGATTAATAAAAATTCTTCACTATAGTTTAAAATTTTAATGCCTTCGTCATATTCCAAATTCTATTTTTTATGGTTTGATTTTTTTTAATMTTTCAAAATAATCTTCAAATTATTAAACCTTTGTTATTTTGATTAATTTTTGTCAAACTTGATAGCTAAATATAGTAATAGATGCCCCAAGTAAATACTTGTTTGAAATATGAATATTGAGGGGTTAAAATTCAATTATTTTCATGACTCCAAGGGATATTTTAGGAGGGGATATTACTTTGAAAGGGAACATAAAGTACCATATTGTTACATGATATACTAATATCCTAACACGGCAAGATTAAAAGGTGATGAGGGTATTCAAAATTGGGTAGGTGGATAGTTTAGGAGGTATATTTGTTTGATTTTTAAGTTTTTTTAGCACAACACAACATATAAAAATATGAACTCCAACTTCTTGTATGATAAAATTTTGCATATTCATGTATTTCGGAAATATTGCAATCCTAAAACATTCCAATAGCTTTAAATTATCAACTTTTGAGCATCCTATAACTATAACATCACACATTGAGTTTGTAAAATTGACTCCTGCCCATTTGAAATCAACTTTGGTTGGAAAGTTATTAGCTTTAGATGGTGTCAAGCAATTTAGGCGGCACTTTGAATAAAATGGGTATTTTATTATTTTAAAATTTTTTAAATAAAACAAATATCTCATAATACCATTTGTTAGTTGTAATGCTACAAATYACCTTGTTGGTATCCTACATTAAATCAAATAGAGTTTGAAATTTGTTCCTCCAATTTTGTAGGAAGTCTCTTTATTTGGACGCACATGTTTTCTAAGTACTAWGTAATAAGCTTGTCAAGCATTTAATGTAGACCAAATTAGAATTTAAGGGGGTGGAATAAGTTGCAAAGCCATCATTTTATGGATTCAAGGAATACCACCATGCAGCTCATTACACAGGGTTGTTATTTTGTGAGCCTGTGAGCGTGAGCCTGCAAAACTGTGAGCCTACAAGTTTTGGAGTAAAAATTTGACTCGACACCTATCACCGTGAACGTCGAAGGCATGTCAAATTATGGTGGAATTTGATAATGGACCTATGCCCGTGGACGTTATCAAAATCAAACATAGGGTTTGGGATATTAAAATTATCATACAATTGATAGGGTTGCATTCCTAATCAACACATCTGAATTCTGAAAGACAGGAGAAGTGTGAATTATAACAATTTAAATATAAAGTGATAATTCTGCTAGTACATCAGCACACATGCTAGATTCTACAGATTATAATCCAACAAGCTCAATGGTTGCAAAACTGAAATCAAGTAGATGAAATTGACATAGACTAAGAGTGGCCACTACTATCAGTCGATGATGATTCCCTCTCTAACTCTATTGCTCCAACGTCCAAAAATTGCATAACTCTAGAATCTAAATTACTCGGTTTTTTCCTCATAGGCATATTTCGCTCAGATGCAAATGTTGAAGCTAATGCCTCTGCATAGGCAGGCAATGTATAAGACTTCTCCGGGCTTGGGAAAAATTTGGACAAAGTGAAGAACGGCCTATGGACTGCCGCTCTAGGAATCATGCTGCAAATACCAAATAGAATATAAGAAATGAGTACAATATCATGTGTAAGTGTAAATAAACATTTTTGTGCGTTGGACATTCATGAGATGGTCTAGGTATATTCACATATCCAGTTGAATATGCAAGATGGGGATGGACTCACTTACTGAAGCGAGATTTCTTCACTATGCGAGGAATTTGAACTTCCTCAGCATCTGGATCATCTGAAAGCTCTGTGACCACTGTAGTAGGTCGAGGACCATCTGACACTACTCGAATCATTGGGGCAAGAACTGAATCGAAGATGGCCTTGTCTGCCTCAAGGGCAATAATATGCCTCTTGAGAATCCTACAGGCATGGATAGAGGAATTTGAACAATCCCCGGTCGAGATGCTATCCTGTGTGACTGAAGAAGCTACCATCGGCGCCGAGGGAAGGGATTGGAGTGCGCGAGGAGAATAAAAAAACTCCGAATTCCTAGGCACTAGACACCAACACCAACTTTGTTGAAGAGTGCGGTAAAGCATCAAGGACGAAACCCTAAACCAGAAAATTTGAGCAGGAAGAACACCGAATTTGCCTCGACTGGATGAACACGACCGGTCCAGTGCTCACGAATGAACTACCATCGGCGCCGAGGGCAGGCATTGGGACCACAACCAAGAACCCCACGAACAAGGAAAAAAATGCTGATGTCCCTACAGCTTCATTACCCGTGACTCGGGTGAATGTAACAGAACTCCGGACTGTCTCCCTGCGGCGTCGAGGGCAACAAATTCTCACTGAACCCCGCAACGAGACCATGGTCAGAGAGCCAGAGATCCTCCCGGAAGACAGACAAATCATCAAAAAGGTCGGGGGACCGCTCACGAACGAGCTGCGATTGGCGCCTCGTGCTGGGATCAGGACCACGACTAGGGACCCCAAGACTCAAAATAAAAACGCACTTACGTACCTGGATTATAGATCAAACCCACCAACAGAAGAATACAGCATACATGATTCGGAAAACCGGAACACCATCGGCGCCGAGGGCAGATATTRGGACACCGCGAGGAGACAAAAAATTGAATATCACATTTCATCGCCGACGTCAYACGGGAGTAACCGATCCATATCGAGGACTAGAATTCTCAATGACCATGAATTAAACCCTAAAACTAAAATATCAGAACCGCAATGAGCTAGGCGAGGGCGTTTCCGAAATGATTGATAGACCTGCCATTGGCGCCGAGGGCAACTGTCGGGGCTATGCGAGGAGGATGAAAAGTACCAAGGACTCACATTTTGTCGCAACCTTCTCCTGAGAGAGTACGATGAAAATCAAAGTATGCCGCTGTCGTGTTGTAAATAGTTACAATATTTAAAACGTGTATATATTATACGTTTGAGTAGATTCTTGATTTGGAGGAAAAACTTCATCCATTCAATGTATTCCTTCAAGTTTTAGAATTTAGGTTTGGATTTGGAGTTCGATTGCAAAATGTCGAACTGGAGGGTTTTTATGGAGTCACTAGATGTAGAGTGCTACTCTTCATGGACTTCAGTTTTTACCTCCACTRGATGAAGGAGTTTAGTATGACATTTAAGTTTTGATGGTATGTATGTGTTAGAAAGTAAAAGAGTAGGAGTTTAGAAGTAGTTTACTACGTAGTTGTTTTTCCTTGGACCAATAATTGTTTAGAGGCCCATGTGTGGTGGATAGGGAGAAGTCCCACTTATCTTGGGGGTGTAAAGGCTTGATAAGAGGTTCTTGCTCTTCATAAGAGGATTATTGTTGAAAGGGAGTTTCTTTTATGTGGGAATTATTTTTATATGAGGAAGAAGGGGATTGTTATGTGGAGAAGGAGAGAGTTGTGTTTTTTTTGAGGTGTTTTTGGAGAATGTGTGTAGAGAGCCAAAACTTTGATCAGTGAGAATTCTTGTTGTGTGAAGAATTTGATAATGAAAACTTGAGGGTTTTTTTTTTTATAAAATTGTGCTTATTTGAACGTCTCTTTTGCTTGATTTGGAGTTGTGAGGGAGGAGTTATAAGCATGTGAGTGGGGGAGGGTCTGCTGCCACCCATCAAAGAGGAGCGGAGATTCTGGTGACCACCACAGTTTGTGTTTTTATTTTCTTTCTTTGAAACTTTCAGGCATTAGAGAGGTTTTTCTTAGCTTTATATAGACACAAAAATCGAAGCATTTGAAGTTATAAATTAAAAGTTATGAGTTGTTGAATGATAAAAAGTCTGCTGCCTTTCAATTGAGAAGGCCGAGACTTTGATTGTTCATAACTTTTGGACAGTATATTGTAATGATTTGAGATTTGGAGGGATATTAGATTATCTTATTAGCTTTTCAAAATTATCGAAGGAATCAACCTTTGTTTGCAAGATATGCAAATATCCTCTGTATTGCGAGAGTTCATGCGACGCTAGAGTCTATAATGTGTTCAGCAGCACTTCTGTCATGACCAGGGCATGCATTCATGTAGGAAACCACTTGCATCTTGTGGCGTCAGGAACCTGTAGAGAGTCTGTAGATACTATCCACGAACTCATTGCAGGCGAGGTTTCTAAGACCCTTACTGCCACCAACTCAGCCATCGCCTTGGCAGCTAGTAAGCAATTCCTAGACAATCTTCTCATTCACGATGGTGAAGGACCGAAGGAGATGCTGTGAGGAAAGTCGCTGGAGGATGTGATGGATAGGTTTCAAATACTGAGTTCACCCAATATCTGCAATACTATTTCTTCTTTTTGCAGAAGTGGTAAGGGTGGGGTTATAGATAGCATCATGAATATGAAACGGAATTTGAGGTTTGAATATATTCATGGTAGCATATTTCCTGAACAAGGTCAAGAAAAAGTATACTTGTTTAAGATGTTGGTAGAAGGACCTGGTAGTGGAGTGGACCTCGTGAAACGCATGCAAGAAGGAAGGGACTTAAAGAACGCGTGGATCATGTTTGACCATGTCAAACGTGTAAAAGGTTGGACAACCATGGCTTGTCATGTATATGACACTAGTTGCAGAAGGGTCATGACAATAGCAATTTGTGACATGCAACCCGAAGATACAGAAGTGCAGTGCATTATGTGGAGGTCTTTAAATGAGGTCATGAGGCAGAATGACATTGAAGATATCAACTTCAAGGGCTTCATGGCAGATAGTGCTCAAGCAAATTGGAATGCTGTTCGCATTGTATACAGGACCGGAAATCCAAAAACGGAGATGCCTAATCGGGAGCGGACGTGTCTATTGCACTGGAGTACCTCCATGCATCGACACACTCAAAAACTCATTAAGCCGGACTTGCAGCAACAACATACTCGACTATGTAAACAGTACAAAGACTCCAAGACTAAGGAGGAAGCCGAAACGCGATATTTGGCCATTCGATCTTGGTGGCTATCATCTGGAGCAGCTTCAGAAGATGCTTTGCGCGAACTGGAGTTGTGGCTTGCCTTTTGGCACTTTCGATATTCTCAATGGGGAGGCGCTACACAAATGGTATGTCCCACTCTTTATTCCTAATTTAATTTCTTGCACTAATAACCGCCTTTTGTTTGAAATTTGGTGTTGGTATCTTGTCATATAGTTATTACAGAGAGGTTTTTGAGATCAAACCACAATGCTTTGTTTTCTCCCCTTGGAGCCGAGGGGAGAACTGGCCGCCTCATGTTCAGATCCAAATCTGTAAAGAGCTTTTGAGCTATATCGAGAATGGAATGATTTGACCTCTTTGGGAGGTGTCTTCCCGACTCTATATGAGAGTATTAACCATATTTCTCTATGCCTGTTGCCAACAGTAGGTATGTCCTTAATGAATGAAATTGCGTTACAAGTCTCACAATACTTTATCTCTTGCAGGGATTAACTATGGAGGAAATCGCGGATTTGCCCTCATGCAACTTATCCGAAACTGTACACAATAAATGGTTGCAACAATCTGGTAATCGTGGTGATGATTTGTTTGCCGCAACATGTGATGACTGCATTCAAGCCTTTCAACAAATGACAAACTACCGAGCATTTTTGAAGGGTACAACATCAAGGTCAGGGCCGTCAAAGGAAGAGCTCAAACTAAGAGGTGCTAGGCGCAGCGGTGATCCAAAGAAGATAGCAGAGGCTCTAAATGTCCTTCCTGGAGCAACAGATATTGGAACTCGTGTTCCGCACTTAGAGGGAGAAGAGGTGTTTGGCAGCAGCAAGCGCAAGCTTGACCCTCCTATTGATTCGGATGGTGACTCCCACCGACCGGATAAAGTGAACTTCTCGCAACCGCGAGTCATGACTCAATCCACATGCACACCAACAGAATTATGCAGGGATGCAGAGATTCTTGATGCGCCTGCACATGTAACACATGTTACATCAGCGTTGGAGAGCGACTGCGACCCTACCCAATGGCACATTGCAAGACTGTCACACAAGTCTAGCTATAAGTGTCATGCTCAGCAATGGGGATCAAATATCCGTTGCGTTGCCAAGATTGCAAAGGGCTCTAAAGGCACTCCGGCTCCAACATACCGCGGCAGGAAGAAACAGTATGGCAGAAACAAGGAAGTCATCACTGATTTTTGGTTTTGCCCTGATGATATTCAGCGGTGTGTTCAAGGTTCTAAACGTCCTTGGATGATTGACTGGCCTCAAGTACCAGACGTATGGCCTATACTTGTAGGCAAGTGTTTGACTTGCTAGGAGACACTACTATTGCAAGAAGCAGGCTTCCAACTTCAAGATCGGCCTCCTATGTCACCTCGACGCCTATTCACAGTGTCCAATGTTTTTCAAGTCATTCTTTATGATCAACCTATCCCTTTACATGCAGACAGGTATTCAACTACTCGAAGGAGTAAGCCCATCAGACGTATTGCAAATGCCCCTACTACAAAGCATCGCAATAAGTGGGAAAGCACTGGGAACGTAAAAGGCACAATTTTGGGGGTTATTATGCTCCCATTCCCTAGACTTGGAGCCATAATTTCCCTTCAATCTGGAACGGAGCCTCACCATAGAGTTTATCGAATCACGCTTGGTATGTATTCCGAGTGCACATGCCCTAATTTTGTGGACATGGCTGTCTCAGCAATTGGTGGACGTCATCAATATGTGAACTGCAAACACCTTTATTACTTATTCCGCTACTTCTGCAAAATGAACCTCGTTGAAGACAAATTCATTTATTCTCCAAGCTTCAGCTTCAACGAAGTAAAGCGCCTCCTCATCAAAGCTGGTATCATCAATGTTCTAGACGTAGATGTACTACATACCTAGAAATCATAGATTCTTTAGTTGGCTACAAATTGAATGTGAAAGGCTTAGAACTGAAGTTATACCCTAAACCGCAAAAGTATCAATTAGTCGGTGGGCCAGAATTGTTATTTGATGGACTTCTTACAATTGCCTCATTTTCATCAATGTTCAACTTACAGACTTTCGATAAACTTTTGTCAATTGAGCTTGACACAACTTCCAATAATAGTAGCAAAAATATTGCACTATTGTACTAATACAAATTAGTGTAAAAAAGTGGATTCACAAATGTTTTTTCTACTTAAGAAAAAAATTATAATTTGTTAAATTGTTGTAGTGAATTTGATTTATGGTGAATTTCATTAAATTGATGGCACAAATATTGCAACTTTGGGTCTTTTCATGGTTTAGATTGCGCGGTCTGAAATTTATGTATGTCCTAGATGTTTGAAATCTATACTTGTCCTAGATTTTACTTTTATGGTTTAAACTATGTAATTTTAATGCAATTCACCATATTTGAATTTAAATAGTTTAATAACATCTTATTGAATAAACTAAAATATTAATATTTAAATACAATAATATATTTCTTTTGATAGAATACTTGTGAATAAAATTAAATAGCTTCATCAGTTTAATCAAGATTATAAGTTGTAACATTTGAAAATCAAATAACTTGAAATTGATTAATTCAAATCCAAACCTATTAGTCCTTTAGGAATGACATGCTTTGGAAACAACAAAAAGGACGTTGATTTGGGAACACGGGGATGGGATGTCCTTGGTTTGAGTCAACTTTATTTTCTGGCCATTTGTAGTCAATTTGCACCAAAATAGTGGGCTGTCGTGCACCAAGCCCTTGGAAACATAAATAGTAAAATCTTAGATAATATATTCTATCCAATATGTGAATGAATGTTGAAATTTGGAGCACCAATATAACATTTATTAATATTGCTACTCCGACAATTCATAACAAATGAACAAAACCAAAAAAATGCATTTGAGTTGGGACCTTCCTACAATAAGGAAGCGACCCAATTGTGCAATAAGTTAACTTTAAAGGACCAAGCTACACTTTTTGGCAACATAGCAATTTTGGGTAGCTCACTACGATTAGAGTTTTCATTATTTTTCTTTGGAATTTTTACAAACATGTGTTCAAGGAGTAGCTTTAAGGCCCAACAATTTTCATAACATTTGACTATATTGTTAAAAAGTTATTGCATGATATGTGATTTTCTTTGAACTTTGGGCAAGTTGGGCAGCTCAAAAAAACTTCTTTAAAATTCACTTTTTGAAAAAAATAAAAATTTGAAATTGATTCTTTACAATTTATATAAGTGAAAAGCTTTGAATCATTCCATTTGGATTAGTGAGCTAAAAGTTATGAGGAGTTTTAGTTTGTCGGTAAGTATTGAGTCTAAAAACCATACCTACCCACAAACTACAACTCTTCATAATTTGTAGCTCACTAATCCAAATGGAATGATTCAAAGCTTTCCACTTATATATTATTGTAAAAAATCAATTTCAAATTTTTATTTTTTCAAAAAGTGAGTTTTAAAGAATTTTTTGGGCTGCCTGGGCTACCCAAAGTTGAAAGAAAAGCATATATTATGCAATAACTTTTTAACAGTGCAATCAAATGTTATAAAAATTGTTGGGCCTTAAAGTTACTCCTCAGACACATGCTGTGTAAAAATTTCAAAGAAAAATATTGAAAACTCCATTGGTAGTGAGCTGCCCAAAATTGCTATGTTGCCACAAAAAGTAGCTTGGTCCTTTAGGGGTTAAATATAAAGGTAATAGAGCAATGTCTGAGGAGGACATTTTGGGGGAAAAGGACCGATGAGGAGGGCGGAGCCCAAAGAGGAGACCCCTTTTTTTTTCACTGACATGCACAATGATGAGAGGCATTGGTCAACATAAACTACAGTACTTCCAAGAAACCACAATTGGATGAAGAGGACCAGTCCAAGATGAAAATCGTGGATGAAGAATCCACAATCCACAATTACACGTGAAAACCGGTGTAATTATGAATTGCTGCATGATTGCACCAAATAATCCGCCTTCAAGGAGGTTTGCTGGCGGTGGTTTACTTTACCTTGCTTGTTCAGACTGAAGAAGACGGCGACTTAGTCGGTTCCACATTCTTCGTCGCATCGCACGTACGTTCCTTAGCGTCAATTTCGTTAGATTGGCGACAGTGAGTCCATAAATTACTTATGTTCATTTCATTTCATTCTTTCTATAGCCAGAAATCAGAGATTAGACATTAAATTGTGAAGATACATGTCACAATTTTTAATAGGTTTGTGCAATTATATAATTATAATGATCGCCAGTTTAATTAAGGAAATCAGTCGACGTTTAAGATAATAATTGAATGTTTTTCCAAACGAATTGTATATTTTACAAAATTCTCTTTTGTTTTGTTTCAAAACTAGGAACCTACTGTAGCTCGCTTCGATCGAGGGGCCGGGGTGATCGAATTGAAGAACTCCGCAAGCTACTGTTAGTAGTGAACGACTTTAAATAAATTGGAATACCGGTACACACGTCGTCCAGTACRGTACGGTCAATTGTAAGGAAAAACCAAAAGATGATACAAACGGATATGATCACCCTAGCTGGAGCCAAAAGGTCGGATTACTGTCCGATGCAACATGCACAGCTAGGGACCGCCACGCGGGCACGGCCATCACTGACTCTAGCTATCTGTGAGTGACTCACCGATTTTTATTATACTCTAGTGCAAAATCTTTAGGTTAGATATGGAAAAAAAAATGTAAATTTTATACATTTATGGTGAATTTTATTAAAATGGAAATACTATTGTGCCATTTTTGACATATTCTATGGCATTATAATGGAATGTTGCGCCATTCTAGCACAGTATAGCCATAATAATGAAATTCACCGTTTTTTTGTMTTTTATAACAAAGATGGCAATTTTGAAGTTTCGATGATTTGGGACTTTAATAGGGATTGACATTTAATTAATATTTGTAAATAAATTTGTAAATTTATTTTAACAATATTTTCTTGTTACATCTTTTATGATTACAAGTATTTTATAAATCACAACAATTATGATAGAATGGTCTTGAAAATTTACCAACAAAGACATATATACATATATACATATAGATATATATAGATATATATAGATATATATATAGATCTGTCAATTTAAACCAATCTTAGTTAAATATTAACAGGATCAACAAGATTACTTATATATATAAAATACTAATATGCAAATGCACATTAAGAGTGATGCAAAATTTAGAACTTCTTTCCAAGGTCATAGGGTTTATATATACATTTCAATAACTATCACATAGTAGGCTTTACATTAGTAGCCATAAGGCATGTATCAAACACATTGGAGGTTTATAGTTGGATCATATATATATATATATATATATATTTATATATATATTTATTGGACACCATATAAGTAAGTTATGAACTTGTAAAGACTTGCTAAAACACATGTTTTTTCATTGCCAAAATTAATGTGTTCTATTCACCAAAATAGGTTTTATAGCAATCTTTTTCAATTTTTTTGGCTTCAACCATATTGTCAATTGTTCTTTAATAAAAAAATTTGAATTCAAGATGAAAAGTTTAACTTCATAATTGATCTTGACTCTTGAGTTTTTCTTTAGAAAACAATTTACCTTGTAGACCCTACATGATTGGTCAATTTTCATTGTAGAATATTCCTCACTACCACACATCTTCTTGAGGAACTCCAACTTTATAACCATTATTATAATTCTATCATTTAAAGAAATTCTCATTGAGGTATGTGACACAAAAGTAATTTTATTTCTATATGCAGATTGTTGACATTTGTCTACAATCTTCACATATGTGGATAAGATTTAGTTTAAAAAAGTCATAAAAACTTTATTTTTTATTTTTTAAAGACAAGATTATAAATATCTTAGAGTTTAAAAACTTCCAAAAATTTCCTTTGCAAATGAGGATACATTAACCCCTAAAGGTCTTTGACTATGCTTTCACCAAAAACGCTCCAAAACTGCCATTTCTAGTGCAAGTACCAAATTTTAGAAAAAAAACATTTTTGGACAAATGGAACCATATGATCTTGTATTAAAATACTTTGGGAAGATGTGGAAAAAATTTCAGATTTTTTCACCATGTGAAATTAGAAATATTTATTAAAATCCATCTTTCTTATTTAATTCATTTGAATATCTATTTTTACAAATATGTTTTGACAACCTTGGTCTCTATGGTAGAATGGTATATTGTGTATAAACCATGCTTTTAATTAGGTTTGTCATTCAAAACAAGGACATTTAATAATCCTTACAATGATTAACTTTTACAAAAATTGCCCGTAGCTAAGGGGCATATGTTGTGAAAGACACCCTACTCTTTGCCCTTTTAGTTGAACAATTTATTTTCTAAAAGGTCTAAGAATGGACATGTTATCCAATAGAACAACATTGGTAGCTAAAAGCCGCTTTACACTAAGAACATGAAGCAATTTGTTGTGTAAAAGACCAAAATCTTCACTCCAAAGGATTATAATTGGACCAAAGGCAAAAATCAATCCAAAAACCTCTATATTTAGAGGCTGAACTAATTTGGTGGGGTGAAGTCTTTATTCAAATAGGACATGATTTGACATGGCCAGAGCTCAATGAATTGGGTGCATCCATAATGAAAGACCAATTCTTGGCCTTAGGGACACTGTCAAATTGCAATAAGAATTTTTTTGGAAAACATTATTTTTTTCAACAAATCAAATCCATTGATATTGTGTGCTGGAAATTAGCCCAATCTCTAAGTGTAAAGCGATCCTAAAAAGAAAAAGGACGGGGCTAAGATTTTGTAGGTTTTCTTAAATTGGCCCAACTTCTTGACTTCAAGGCCTTTACAAATGGGAAAATTGGCCTCCCTTATAATCTTATTCAGATGAGTAGTGCAATAGCCCTCATGGGTCCAACCTCTGGGTGTAAATTTTATTGTAGAAGTAAAGTGGCCCTAAGTTAAAGCATTTCCACCCATCTCCCTAAATGGATGACTTCTAGAATTCAGCCTAGAAAACTAACCTATTGGATTTGCCCTTTGAATGGCTTATTAAGAGAACTGCAAATGGACTCTAGCTTGCAAATGGAGGGCATGCTCATGGTATGCTCATGGCCGGCATAACAACTTACAACAAAATAAAAACGCTCATGTCACAACTTTCATGAAATCAATTGGTAGCGACACAAATTTCTACAGCTGCGGGGGGCTATGCGCAAAAATCTCACCATAGCATCATGTTCATACCAAAGAGTTGGGGACTTTTTTTTTTAAACAAGATTAGCCTTTATTAGCACTCTTTGCTTGATCTCTTACATGGGTTGGTGGGGCTGATGGATGCCCCCCATTTTGCAAGGCGGGTGGTGATGCTCTTATATTCCGAAGTTATGGTATGGTATGTCCAAAAAGTTCGTGGAACTACGTTAGGGCTCGACAAATGCCAGAAGCGAAACACTCGAGAAACCCATTGACGCTCCTTGATATTGAGACCAGCTTTTGAACTTTTCTTCCGGCCTCGTCGAGGGCTATGTTGCCGGGGCTTCGACTCCGCTCGTCGTCGCCATGGCTGCTCTGCCGCGCTGCAGCCTCCTCTTCGCCGATTCCTTCCACCACGATCGCCTCTGCCAGCACGTCGACGAGGTGCTCTTCACTTCCCACTCTCCTAAAACAACATGTCTAAATTCCAACACACTTTTTATTTCAAATTTTTGGCGCCAATGCCAATTAGGGTTTCCGAGATGGAATCACTCTCGATTCGCTCGTTGGAATTGCTTTCCGATGGCTCGTGAAATTGGTCCCGAAGCGATGAATTGATTGAGCATGACACATTGTGGTGTTGTTTTAATTTTGGGAGAGTTCTGTAATCTCAGTCGTGAGTTTTAGCTCGTTGGCGGTGGTATTCTCAGACTGCTTTCTGTGGCCTTCTCTCGAATGACATTATGGAATGGCTTGCGTAGTTGTCACACGTTCACACTGTGCTGTAGTTATCAGTTTGGACCTGGCAATCAAATTGAAGAGGTCAGGTTGTAGAATGAGAATCGGAGAGCATTGGATTTTGGCTCTGGGAAAAAATTTTCGATTGCCGATTTCTGTTTGCTGGAKTAGGGGAGTGTGTGCCAGCTTCGGCGGAGCGGCGGTCTGATGAATGCCGAGGAACCGGGAACACTGGACTGAATTTSAAGCTAAAATATCTGATTCGATCACAACATAAATGCAGAAGTGCTTGTTGCGCGATTGGTGGGATTTGTGATGGTATATCAAAAGGTTTCGTAGTGTAATTCGCGAGCTACCATTTGGAGTCTTCTTCCAGTAATTTCTAGCGATTTTTTTTGGYACTATGGCAATTAGGGTTTTCAGGTACTCACATATGGCGTTTCGCTCGTTCGATTTGCTAATAGATGACTCGTAGAAAGTGTCACAAGTAATGATTGAGTTCGTTAACYATGAATTTATCGTTTAGTTTGACCCAGGGAAAGTGTTGTATTGGKTCTCAGCTGGTTCGTGGAAGTAGAATTGGGAATGGGAAGGTACCGACTACCGAGTATCTGGGAAAAATTCGTCGATCGTAGTTTTCTGTCGGCTACAGTATGGGACTGGGCTCAATTTGAAGTCTAAAACATCTGGTCCGATCGCAAAATTAATGTTGAAGTGCTGATTTTGCTACTGGTGAAATGTTTGATCGCATAACGAAGGCTTCGTATTGTAATTCTSARAGTTCTATTGGAGTGATTCTACCAAATTTTTTCACTGCGTGATCAGCATGACTACCAAACCTTATGGTTTCCGAGTACTGGAGACTATCAACATTTGAGGTTGAGAGGATATCAGCGATTATAATGCCTACAGGTCCTACAACGTTATCTCGAGTTGTATTCTTGTCATTGGTGTATGCGCAATGGAGGGCCTTCTTCTAACGCCCTGCGCTGGCCTAAAGAATGCATCCGAACAAGTGCCAGAGTTAGTGCCAATACGACATATTACAGTGTTATCCTCCATGGGCTATTTATGTAGCCCTTGGTGTATTGCTGAGACACTACAAATCAGAATGTCTATGGTAATCTTTTCCTTGAGCACTTAGCAGCACTGGGTGTTTGGGGTCAAAATCTTTTTCATGTTCAACGATCATACAATTATTTGCTGATCCATCGGCCTTGTCGTGCAAGTTTTCGTAGCTTAGTTGCAATTGTTGAACTCTTGAGGTGTGCTGCTAACGGTCCTTGGTCTACAGGTAACTGCAGTAGACCGGTTTATAGGTGCAGACCGGGGCTCCGAGGCTGCGTTTGGAGGTCTTTGGGATCTTGCCACCATGRGCAGGTTGCTAACAAGACCATGCCGCTTGAAAATTTCATATGAGGCTGGGCATCAATCATTTGATCCTACTGTTTTTCAGTTGTTGGTGACTCTAGAATTCTGTAATGAAGTTCGACCATTACTTCTCGTTCAGTTTAAAATTAGCGTAGCTAGTCATTTCTCTATAGATAGTCGGTTATTTTTTTTGTTTTCAAATCACATCTCCAGCGAGCCATTWTCTCATTTTTAGGAAATGTTTTTTTCTATGCAGATCAGAGGCTGGCAGGCAAGCAATGTTGGTCTTRGTATCATTTCCGGAGGTATGCGATTGATATTTCAGATTACCATTTTACTTTTTATAAAATGGTAACTGTTTCAATGGTGTGCTCAGAGTGGGTTAATGGCATTTCTGAATCTTTATCCTTTTCAGGTGTTGAAATCTATAATTGACGCTATCCACCCGTCACCAGRTGCTGAAGAAATAGTGGGTGAGTTCACTACCTTAAAAGTGTGCATAGTATGTTATCATGTGATTCTAAAGCAATTGTCCAGAACAGTTGGTGGACYTTACATTTCTTTGGGTTTCTTAACGGGCCCATCGATTGAGTCTAAAAACCTAGCTACCCTCTCGTWCGTGGGTCCTTGACTCCAACTTCCCGGCACTTAGAAATGGCAGTTTTCCACTGCTGCTTCTTGACTTCATGGCATCCCTGCATGCACTGTTTCTTAATGTTGAGCTAAATTTTTTTCCCCCCCTCTAGTATGGATCTCCTTGGTTTTCACCCTTAATGTTCCGAGTCCTTGAATAGAGTCTCGTAGTCACACTTTTCAGTGATCTGTTCCCGGTTCCAACACCTCATATAAATGACCCTCATTAGTTTCAGATCGATGCAGTGCCATGTTTAATACTCACAATGTGTCAAACCAGTGAGCCTTTCTCCCAGGACTTACAAGTTGTAATTCAACATTTCAGTTAACCTTTAATCAACACAACTTAACTCTGCATTTTGTATGTTGAGTGTTGATTCACTTTAATCTGCAGTACTTCTAATTTTCTGAAATCTGCTTACGAAAAACTGGACTGCGGGTAGGAGGGTCAGCAGGACATTTTGCAGCTGAAGTTCTACAGAAGGTGTTCTGCGATTCCGCCTTGACCAATCAAATTGCTTTAATAGCCCATGCTTCGGCATTGCAGACTGCTTTGCTTGCAGCTGGCAATACTGGGATGGGCATTGTTAGTAAGCTTGTTGAGTGGGTCGAAGCAGCCGTTGTGTATGAAGAGAAGGGCGCAGTTGGTTTACTGAAGCATGCAGGAGCATTGATAGGTCCGCAGAGTCCGAGTGCAACCATGCATGTGGATGGTTCGTTGGATGACGATGGGAATAATCTGCACGATCGTGCTCCGGGTTCTGAGTTGCCCAAATCTTYTATTAAAGGGCTGGGCCCAGCASTGATTCAAGACTCAGCGATTCACGCTTTAACCATTTCTTTGAGACTCCTTGCCTCAGCTGGATGGAACTTGGTATGATTGTCATGCTTTTGACAAGCTTGTTAAGTAACTTCTGCACTGATGGCAATTCCCCTGCATGCATCACGCAGTAGAGTTGAATAATCTGAAATCCGTCTGTTATTGATCTGCAGGAAGTTTCTGCTTTACTTTATGGGGAAGGTGCTATGGGCGTTGTAAATGTCATACTAGAGCACTGTCTGGCATTTCTTCAGGCCTCACCTAACGAATATGGTATATGCAAATTCTGGCTCTGTTGGACCAAGCAACTGAAATCTTGTGGAATTATTCGAAAGCTCAGAATTTAGAATCGTTTTTGAAGTCTTCCGGAAAACATTTCACCCCTCATACGGGAACTCTGCTCACAACTAAGRAACGTCGCTGCAGATGAGGAGGAGGCAGAGGAAGATGAAGGAAGAGGAGAGGATGCTCACAAAGAACAAGCCCTACTAGCTTTACTCTTACCAACCCTCCTTTTGCTGCTCTCTTTGCTCAAACGCCTGCAGGTATAATACTTTTCTGCCCTCAACACGATTACATGCATGCAGTTTTATTTTTTTATTTTTGTCACGCCTTGTTCTTAGTGTCACCAGCAGGCTCTTTTTAATAGCACTTATAGGAAAGAAGTWTATCAACATGCGTAGAAGTGACTGGTCATTGCATCGGCAGTGGTTGGCTTCAGTTACTTTGTGCATTATGACATTAGAATTATTGGGTCCTGATGCGGCATTGTATAGGGACATATCTACTTATGGATTAGGAGATGCCATACTTTTCTGAATCTCTTGCACTATTCGCAGGGTATAGTTCAACATTATTGTAGCACCAGGCTTCTGGATTTGTTAACACAACTTCATCATGTAGTCTGGTAATTTGACGACCTTTTCTTGTCTGAAGGGCTRCCTTTCCCTCGTTAGTAGATTAATATACTGATTCTGGTGACATTAGATGGCTGAGGTATGTGGGATTCTGTGAGGCAATACTGCATGAAGTGAGGTTTATTTTTTCCCAATCATGTTTGAGCATTGTTTCTAACGAGATATTGATCTCTTGTGATGTAGTGCGAAAGCAGGAGCTCATGGGACTGTCCCACCTTACTCCTCAGGCACTCTCAGCAGTTTCGTCTATGCTGCACTTGCTAAGCGCTCCAGCAAAACCGATTATTCTTCACGACGAGATAAGGTCCTTATTGGCCCGTTTGCCAGCTCCACGCCCTATTGCAGAGCGTCGTGCAGAAGCTATTGGTGCGCAGACTTCATCATGCTTTGGCCTAATATCTTCGGCCATGTTTGTGGAAAGGGCGAACCCGATGGGTATGGACATGAGAAGTAGTAGCGGCGAAACCAAGGATACTATACCATGGGATTGCCCAAAACCTTCGCACGAAAGGCCAGTTGTGACAATGAGAACGTTAAAGAGAAGAGTTATTTCWACAATAGAAGTTGCAAGTAAACGACATCGTGGCGATGTCGCTGTCGGTGCAGTAGCTAGTCGTACTACTGTTTTGGTGACTTCAAGTCGACGCGATACATTTCGACTAAGGAAACCTAACACAAGCCGACCGCCATCTATGCATGTGGATGATTATGTAGCACGAGAGAAGAGCAGTGACGTCCTTCCCGGGAGCAACCCTKCGATTTCAGCCACTCCACTGCAGCGCTCTAATTCCGGAACGGAAAGAGCACCGTTGATTCATGTGGATGAATTTATAGCTCGAGAGCGGGATCACCAGCAATCAACCGCTACACCTGGAGTTCAAGGYTATGCAGAGAATGGTGGCACTAGAAMTAGTTTGGACATACCTGAAGGCGCATACGATGGAACAGAATTGGGATTGACTGACGGGAACTCACGTACCGTGCATACAAGCGCTGAGTACTCTAGTGTCAACATATCAGTATCAGGACTGGCAGCCTTYTCCACCSCACCTCCTATTTTGGGGTTGATGAGTACCTCAGGCATGARCACTGAATTTCCGAAAGTGTCCCAAACCTTGCAGAGGAAGGATATCCCTCTCGCCGAGCTTCCTGCCTTCTCTTTACAGAGGGCAGAAGAAATCAAATTGGAGCAGAATAATGGCGTAGCAGTTGAGAGCTACACTCAGYCTCCATCACTGGTGAAAGTAAAGCTTGAGAGAACACCATCTACTAACAGTGCCTCTGCTGGATCACCTTCGCCTTTTCGACAATATGAACAAGAAATCAATACTACTGGGGGTCCTGCTGTGAAAAAGGAACCTTGGCAACAGTCTGACAGAAACTTCATGTCACGGGTATCACACGGAGAAGCTCCTGTAGTTTCCAATTTTAGTACCTCACACAATGCTCCATCTCAGCAAGCGCCTCACTCAGACCTAGGGTCCCATCTCCCTCCCCCACCTCCTGCTCCTTCGTCTCCCTGGTCGGATGCGCCGCGGAGACTTGACCCTTCGCTACTCCCTCCGGTCGTTCCCAGGCTTGTACCAGCAATGAACGTACTTCCTTATAATCACGGAACAGGCCCCAGACCACCTTCGGATTTGCAAGTCGGTGGGGTTGTACTACAGCCCCCTGCAGGTTTATGGCGTGATTCTCCAACTTTGTATTCGGGTCTTCCCTCGACTGCTCCTGCGATACCTGGTCCTATTCAACATGGACCTCTATATTTACAACAATCGTTTGTGGGTGCGAGCCGACCATTGGACACTTTGCCAGCGTACCCAGCTAGTCATCCAGGCAGTGCATCTTCTAGTGGTCACAGGTTTGGAAACTTTGGCGGTCCACCGCCAGGTCAAGGCTCATCGTCCCTTTTTCAGCCTCCAGTTCCAACTGGWATACCTCCTTCGCAGATCACGGTCCATTCAGAGCAGTCTGTACACCACCCTCCTCCATTGTATCCACAGGAACCAGACATTGCATCACAGCAAGAACCAGGAGCAGTTCTGCAGCAAATACTTCAATCGCCTGAGACTATTCAAGTATGTCATTAGCCTCTCTGCCTAGCTCACTATACTGTTGCATTGATGGTTTGATTGGTCTGTGCGTCGATGTTGATGGCTGTCGTTTTTCTTAGATTTGAATGTTCTAGATTAGTGTTTCCTCAAGAATTTGCAATTACGTTACTCTCGCCTTTTCGGAGGGATCAGTTCGGAATGTTGTCCTTTTCCTTCTTGTTTAGAAATCTAGATATTGAATGTCTAGGGACACTTCTATTGGATGTATAGGAACACTTGAATTCTTTTGGGTCGTAGATTTTTGCTCCTGTTCTAGTAGGGCTACCTCGGAGTAGTTGTCAGTATTATCGATATTTTGTGCTGGAATGGTTGCCGTTCTGTTCTATATAATCCCAAGCAATTTGAAAATACAATAATTTAACCTTTAAATGGTTTTGACTATGTTTCACCAAAAACGCTCCAAAAGTGCCATTTCTAATACAAGCACCAAATTTTAGAAAAAAAAACATCTTTTGACACATGTAAGCGTAGGATCTTATATTACACTAGTTCAAAAAGATGTGGAATAAATTTCAGAAATTTACACCACGCAGATTGCAAGATATTAGTGTTTGAATTCACAAAAATCATTTTTTTGGCCCTACAAAAAACTAGGCAGGTGCACTTCACAAGGTTACATTTGTATGAAAAAATGTCCAAAATGGTGGTTACTCTTTGAATTCATTCTTTGAGTCAAGTTGGTTACATGCTTGAAAAATTTCAAATCATTTGGAATTGTACAACATATAGGGAAAAAAAATAGTAAGTAGAAAAAAGTAGAAAATCACTCAAAATACCAAATTGTAAACAATGGAGTTATGGAGTTGAAAAATGCCAATCCAAATGGTTAAAATGTTGTAATAAACAATTTTCACCTACCATTTTTAATCTATTTCAAAAATATTAAAATTGAATTAAATAATGAGTTTCTAACTTTCTTGTAGAGGAGAGATTCTATAACATCCGCACACTACCCCAAACTACAACTCCTAATAACTTTGGACTCAATGATCAAAATAGAATGATTCAAAGCTTTCCACTTGGATAAAAATCTATAGAACCAATTTCAAATTTGTATTTTAAAAAAAAATCAAGTTTTAAAGAAGTTTTTTTTGTTGCCTAAGCTACCCGCCAAGCAATGAAAACTACATATCATACAATAACTTTTTAAATTGTATGATAGTCAAAAGTTATAAAAATTGATGAAAGCTACTCCTCGGGCACATGTTGTGGGAAAGTTTCAAAGAAAAAAAAGAAAAAATCCATTTGTAGTGAGCTGCCCGAAATTGCCCTATGTTGCCAAAAGACATAGTTTGTGCATTTAGGGGTTAAGTAGTGAGAGAGTCTGGTCTAACTTACAACATGCTAGATAGTGATTATTGAATTCATGAACACTCCTAGCAACAGACCCTTCATTCACCACCATCGTAAGAGCATCCCCATCGCAGCTCTTTACGCAACTCAAATACAATCAGTCGCCGTGCTCCACGGCAAGCACGCCAAGGCAAACAGAAAAAGACCAACCATTTCATATTTTGAAGAGCATACAACCAAATGGAGAGTCTTGTGAGGGTGTGCTATCTAAAGTTACACAGTTTCTGAGGTACAAACAACACGATTTAATGCAATTTGCCCCTGCTTGATGGAGCAACAAATATAGCGCGCAAAGCAATTGGAACAGGACCAACGGTGCTAATATGTGAGCCCAAGAATGCGAGCTTGTAAGCATTGAGCCTACAATATAGGTACCTATAATATAGATACCACACACTATAGAAGGTGTATGTATCATAAACACCTATAATATAGGTATTTGTAACGTATATATCCTATAATCATGTTCGGTTTCTATAGTGTATACACCTATTACATAGGTGTGTAGTATTCTAGGCTCATAGGCTCACACTTCTATGCTCACATAATAGCAACCCTCGAACAACTATACCATAATGTATTGAGGTGGCTTAGTGTAGACCCATTTCCCAAACCCTAGCTTGTATTGCTATAGGGCACAAGTAGGACACATGGGCTAGGCTCGTTCAATAATCATGGTGAGTAAGGGCTTGGCGTTTCTTTTGGCCGCCTAAGCTTTGCGGTTGCTCTAAATGTTATTGGTAATTTGTTGCCCAAAATTGACCTCGTCCACGAACGAGTGACTAGCCTATATGAAAAATTTGAGGGCTTATTGAATAACTTTTTGCCAACTTATCCCAATCAAGCTTGGGCTTAAAATTTGCCAACTGGATTTTTTTATAATAGTAAATTATGTGACTCAAATGGATCAATGGGGTCAATAGAGTTGAACATAGCAAAAAAAGACTTTTTCATGCATCCTACAAGTGATTGCCACATTGGCAATATGGAATAATCCTCCAAATTTACATTGTTCAAGGTGTTCTTGATGGACTACAACGACTTCTTTACAATGATGTAGAAGGGAGAAGAATGATCCTCGAGTATACCTAGTTACGTAGAAGACAAAGAGAGGATTAATCCCTAAGAAAAATCCTTCACATTGAAAGGTCAAAACTCCTTCTGCCTCAAAAAGCATCTAATATTGGTCTAATTTGAGACACAAGGAGTATACACTACAACATGGTTGTTTTTTTGGCTTTCTAGTGCTAAAGTGCACCAGATTAAATTAAGTTGGCTAAAAAATGTCAACAAGCAATGAAGTTTTTCGCCAAAAAACTTTGAATGAAATTTTTTTTAAGACATAATCGTCAAGTTGTTTATGAAAACAGAATAATGAACACGAGCATGTAATATGTCCGAATGTGATATTTTCTATCCAATATGTAGATGAATGTTGAAACTTGGAGCACCACTATAACATTTAATATCGCCACTTTGGCACTTCATAAAAATTGAAAAAAATTACAGCCCTGCACTACAATACTATATTGTATTGCCAGCCAGATGGTAAAAGCATCCCCACCAGGTGTTCCATATCCCTTTCTCTCTTTGTTTTTGAGACCTCATATACAAATGAGGCCTAACAAGTTCTCCAAATGAGGCGATACAAAATTGGGGCACAACTTTTTGCGAGTTCTATAAAATTTAAGGATACAGAATTTGGAAAAACTTGGTGCAGTGAAGGTTCCATATTCCTATCTCTATTTGAGGTCCTCTCCCTAAATTTTTAGGGATACGGAACACCTTGTGGGGATGCTCTATACTAAATAGTGAAATTAGGTTGCCTTTACAATTAGGTTGCCTTACTTCAAGAAAGTTACTCTACAGATCATCAAAGTCAACACCTATTTTTATAAATACTTCCATTTATACACATGGAGATTCATGAGTTAAAATGACACCAATAATATTTCAAGAGTACTGCATTCTTGAACAACAACAATAAATATTTATATAGTATGGAATGTCGAGAAATTAGTGAGGGGCAACCTAATTCCACTATTTAGTGTAAGTAAGTTAGCAATGTGGCATCCAGTCACGCTTTACTTTTCTGGAAGTACCGCCCATGTGAGCGTGGGTCCTGTTCCAGAGCGGTGCACGTCTGCCTAGAGTCTGCCCAGTCTTGGGACTACGAGCAGTACGAAGTACCGCTGGCATGGCCACAGTACCACCACGGAACCACATCCAAGTTACAGCACCTTTGCAACTGCTGCAAACTGCACCTTCATTCTCGCTCCGTCCACTGGCTCGATCACTCGTGCATCCGTCCAACAACCGACATCAGCGTCAAATGCAAGCTGAAGCTGTCACTACTGTAGCTCGGCCGCTTGGAAAATCGAAACCTAGGAAATTCAAAGCTTTTATTGTTGCAAAAGGATCTGTCTGTATCATATTGCTAGCAACAACTCGGTAGAACCCGGATAGAACGCATCTGGACAAAGCTCTCAAGGTGAAATAGGTGTCGTACCCCGCAGTAAATTAATTAAGCGGGACGGAAGCTCACTGATGAGTGCGTCACTGATGACTCAGTAGTGAGTGTCCCGAATGTTTTACCGAATCGTGCGGGGGATCGAATTCACTCTAGTCACCAGGCTGGAAGATAATACTCATGAGGAGATCATGAGCCCTCACTAGAATCTAGCGAAGAAATCGGGCGGACGCGGTGAAGGCGGAGAGGAATAATTGATCATTGGATTCCCGTCACTCGGGGTGGTTTGATGCGATATTCGATTCTGTTTCGGTGTGAGTGGCGATCAGTCTTGGTCCAAGCTTGAAGGACAGGTATAATCCTCGCCCAATCAATCAGTTCGTACGGGGAAGCTACCGCTCCGGAGCGAGGAGTAAGGTGAAATACCACTTGTGACTTCTGGCGMCCATTTGGCATTCGCGCCAGACTTAACAGTGTTTCAGGTTTTTTCGGGGAGGGGGCTTCACCTAAGTCGGGGGTCATGCGTAGCGGATGAGGACGAGGAGTCGTGACGGCGTGCGCTTGCTGCAGCGACTTTAGTGCTTGCCTATTGCGGTACCTAATTCGGGGTGGTTTCAAAACAGGGGGCTTGGAATTGGGGGTTGGGTTTGTTCCTGGAAATTTCGGTACACGTTCGCTCTGTCGTGGAGATTACGCCACTTTTGCAGAGGTTGATCAATAGGGTTCAGAGTGCTTCGACTTTGTAGGCGTGGCGCGCGCAACGGTGCGCAGTGAATTCGTTTAGTTCCGTGGATTGCTGGTCAGGGCGCGAGTGTGAGTGCAAGCTTTAGCTCACCGTGGATTGGAGATAGTGAGAGACGGAGGAATCTCTCGAGCATGCCGCTGCATTCAGGTCAGTCCAATTCGTTTTGAGTTCTTGTGTGGAATGGCTCCTTTCAAAGCGCCAGAATTCTGCCTGAGTCAGATCTGAGGTTTCGGTCAGGCCACGGAAACTGAGCCAATTTCACCGGAATCCGCCATTTYTACGGAATATGAGACTAGGCTATCTTCCAATCCGCAAGCTCCGACCTTAGAAGCGAGATCATTTCAAAGGCTTAAACTGTCGGTGGGAGTGTGTGTGGCAGATCTGGTGACGTTCCCCACAGGTCGCGCTTCTGGGCTAGGATTGAATACTAGGACGCCAAACGGGTTTGTTTCTATGACGTACGCCTCGCGTGTTGGTTGCCCCAGCGGACATACCGAATATCAGAGTTTCTGGACGTCTGAATTGAGCATGAGGCGGAGTTTTTGGTGCTGAACTAGTCGTAGCGAAATCTTTCTTATTACGCGCCTATATTAGGTCCCAATGACGGCCGGCTTCCGAACAAGACACGATGTGGTGCCCGAAAACACATCCTCGCGGTACTACGTCCGCAACGACAGCACCACCGACGCCGCTCCTCCGGGGATACCACGCGGCCCATACCCAAGCCCCCCAAGCTACCCACGCGAGGGCTCCTACTTCTCCCGCTCCTTCAACTCCAACGTGGTGGTAGTGATGGCGGTCCTCCTGTTCGCGCTCGTCGTCGCCGCCTTCATCAACACGGTCGCACGATGCATCCTTCGACGACGACGCCCCCACCCCCCTGAGGATCACGCCACGGCTGACAAAGGCTTGGACAAGAGCGCCATCGAGGCGCTCCCCGTGGTGGCGTACGGTGCGGACTCCGTGAAGGCGCTCTTTGACCTCGCGGGCGGGAACGAGTGCGTGGTGTGTCTGAGTGAGTTCGTGCACGGGGAGAAGCTGCGATTGCTGCCTGATTGCCAACATGGTTTTCATTTGGGGTGCATCGACACATGGCTGTGCACGCACACCTCTTGTCCAGTTTGCCGACGCAGCGTGCTCCCTGCGACGCCAGTTGCGTGCAGCGACGACAGCGACGACCCCGCGTGCGCTAGTCGATCTGTTATTGGGGGAAGCTCGCGATTCGGAAGCGCCAGATTTGGGAGCGCTAGGATTGCGAGCGTGGACATCGAAATCGAACCCAGCGGAGCGAATTCTTCAAACGCGAGTAACGTCATCACCACGACTGATCCTGCACAAGCGAGTTCCAGCAGTAGTAGCAACAGCGCCAGTCGGCCTAGCAAGCGCTCGTTGGCCGCCATTCTCTCTACGGAAGCCTTGGCCACTATCATCCACGGCGTGGGTCCTCGCAGGTTTGGGAATGTTGGTCGATCTCAGAACCCAGTGTGACAACACTCTTCTCCTCCAATCTTGTCAAATCTCAACTTTCAATTCGGCAGTGTCCCGAGAGGAGTGTCARAGTGATCACCTTCAACTGCGATTCCGAATTCCAAATTCTCGTAAGAAATCCTAATCCTCACTTCGACTTTCGAAGTCTCCTTTCGAAATTGCCTCCCTCGCATTCTGACACCCCCAAATTCCACTCCTCGAAGGACTCTCTCTCTCTGAACTGCTCAATTCCCTCATTCCTGCAAACGTTCTTGGGTTTTGAGTGGAAGGATTTGGAGAGCTCGCCGAAATCGAATGCCTATTGAGAAAATTAGAATCGGAATCGGAATTGGGTCCATAGCAGAGGCAGCAAGTCGAGTGCAATTCTCACTAGAAACTTTAGGGATTGCAACAGGATTAGGTTCCAGAGAGAATAGGCTTTCCTGGTTCCTCATTTCCATTGAAGAATCCTCAGACAGGGTGAGTGACGGGAATCTCTCACCATTCAAGCCGAAATCAGCTTTCAAATTGCAGCAACGGGGTTCCTTATCAATTCAATCCCTGGTTTCGCACCCCACGAAGCTGTCGTGAGCTCGATCTGCAAGGGATTCTCGTCACTTTAGATAGGGTTACAGCAAGCGTGTACATTGAGTTAGGGATCCTGAAGCTGCCAGAGGGCAAAGTTAGTGATGGATACCCGTGTCAGGGATGAGTTCCCACCAGTGGGTTTACAAATTGCAGGAAATCAGAGTGACAGCCGTGTTCTGAGAGTCTGAGACTGTAGAATTCAGGATGTATATGCACTGTGTTCACTGTATTGTGTAGATGGCGAGCAGAGGAGTAGTTTCCAGTGGCAGCAGATGAGATGAGAGTCGGGAAGAATTTTGTATAGAATTTGTACTCAAATTTCAGAGAATTCTGTTCATTGTAACCTTGTTGTGTGGCTATGGTGTTTTGTGTCGATTTGCGTGGAAGGTTTAGGGTTGGATTGGGACTTGATTGATTGGTTTTGAACTGGTCTGCTTTTGAAAGTTGATGTGCACTCAAGAATGAAATGGACTTGGGAAGATGTAACTTAGACTGGGTCTTCTGAAACAAAGAGAAGTTGCAGGGTACACTTGGCAGTATGAAGGGTAGGGTCACTCATAGCGCTTAACCCCCTAAAGGACCGGACCGTAAGGCCACTAGGTGGCTTTCGCAACATTGTTTTTTGGAATCTAGTCTTGTAGCGGTTAACCAAGGGTATGAAATAATAGTCACCATGATGTAGAATTGGAGGGAGTGTGGTAGAGTGATTTTGGCCCCTTCATCGTAGTGCGTCATTGTACTGTACACATTTGAAAAGAAGTGGTGTGCTTTGGCTTGCACCCCTGTTTGGCTCACATTGAACATATGACAATAGTCATTTTCTACATTGCTTTGAATGTGTGGTCGACTTTGTGTGTGCTTCCGCTTGCACATGTTGTTTGGACCATATTGAACATATGCCAACTCTTTTTCTAGATGGTTTTGAATGTGTGGCCTACTTTGTGTTTTTTTGGAATGACAACAACTTTCTGCTGCATACAATCTAGTTTTAACTTTGAGCCCAATGAGGGACTGAAAGGGCTCTTATTACACCTCAATGGTTGTTAAAAATTTGTTTTAACATGATTTTCTTTTGTTATTGGTCCAATAAACTCCAAATCTTGTCCGTAGTGGTAGACATGTGGAGTGAAGAGATAGAGCTAAAAACAAGCCACAGAACTAATTTGCAAAGTCAAATAGTGTTATAGAATTAGAAAAAAAAATTTGGCAATTGTTTGCAATGCATATAAAGTAAATTAGCCTATTAGCGTTAGTAACACCATCCTAACATCTATTAAACCTTTTTGTTTCGGTCACCTATTTTCTGCAAAAGTGTATAACTCACCTTTTGTGGGCAAGCAATTGGGTGCTATTGTCAAAGAATGATATTAGGTTCATATTTATTTATAGATGGTAATAGATTGATAAAGTTGTTGTCCATAAAATGTTGGTTTAGGGGGGCTTAGTTTTTTACAAATGCTTGTTAGAACAAGTTGCAATTCAAATAGTAAAAGAAGAGCTTTTAGAATGTTAAACTTGTACTTTCAAAACACTCATCAAATGGGATTAGGATAGTGAGTCATTGATCTTGAACCTTTTTAAGATGGTCATGACCCCACCTATTAATAGTTCTATATCTTTACACCAAACAGGTTTGAAAATTCATATCAATTTCAATTCTTATCATATTAATATGATTCCACTTGTATTTTCCACTCAACATTTTCAATGTGCTTATTAGGTGACAATAAGCACATTGCACAAGATACCTAGATTGCAAATTTGAGTGGTAATATCCTAGCTGAGCATGCCTGTATTGATTGTTTTAATTTGAATTTTGGAAATTCAATGGCCCACCTCAAAGCTAGGTTTGAATGGAAATTGTGCATCTAACTAGCATGCATATAGTGATTTTGAATGAATATTGAATCCACAGGGAGGGAATCTAAGTGAGCCAGAAGGGAATTTGAATCTCACAAAAAGTTCTATTTGTCCTTAGATTCATATGTTCAAAACCAAAGCAAATGATTAACAAATTAAGTTTACATTCCTTCCATGCTCCAAAATCATGACAAAGTTTAACTTACTTGATTTTGTGCATGGTAGACCATCTACAACTTGAGTGAAAATGAGTCTAAAAAGTGCGCCCTACACCGTAAAGAGTTAAAAGAGAAAACAACAAAGAGTSTGGACGCAGGGGAAGTGCAACAAAATGGGGAAAAGCACAAAAGGTATGAGCACCCAACAAACAGACTTCATCCAGCACAGGGAAACACCACGGCACCCCCAGGACAGCGAGTGAGACACTAAACCCTAGATTCATCGCCGTGGATGATGTTCGTGGATGATATTCAGTCCTACCGCGACGAAGCTACTCGTCTCCYCCTTGCACCTGGAAGCTGGAGACTTTGTGATTGTTTGGTGAAGTGCCGCTTTTGTTGTTTTTGTGATTGTGTACTCACTTAGAAGATCTATCATACTCCGGGATTTTCTCCATCAKYTTCTGAATTTCACGAGGCGCAATKTCACAGATYAGAATTCCGCCCAGYGATTAGGGCTTTTCTATTTTCAGGACCGTTGCGAATTTTGCACTCTACAGTGACGGAGCAAACACGGTGCAGGTGCARATGGCTAGTAGTAGTAGTACCATTCGAAGTTGCACTTCGGATTGTCAGATTTTAGGAATACCCTAGTRGTGAAATCTTACTCCAATTTCTGGCTCCAATGTTGATCGATTAAGCTGCCTGCTAATTTCGTGATTAGGCTGCTGCCAATTTGAAGCGATGGGTGGGGTTATGTCATCGGAATCGGAGAGCAGGTATGTCGATGAGCTTCACCAGGAGCCCGAGGCCGCCCCCTGTCACCCCTCTTCCTCCCCTCTCTCGCCTCAGCTGTCGCTCACGCGCGGCACTTCCTACTTGGGACCTTTGATCCGCGTCTCCGATCCTTACAACATTCTGAGCCCGAATAACGCGTCTCCCAAAGTGCACAGCTCGTCCAGGCTTCAGAGCATGAGCAACGCCGCGTCCCCGATGCATTCGCCCTCCACGTCTCGGATGCTTGGTACTGTTCCTGGTATGTAACTATCTTTCCAAATTGAGCACAATGTGATTCTGCTTTYCTCRAAATAATGTAAAATCTAGAGTAAGGGAGRGGTTCCATTCATCATRCAGRTSATCTTTGAACCTTTTCCTAGAAAGTTGCACCATCTCCTTTCCTAGAAAGTAATGTAAAGTCTCCATTCACCTTACAGTAAGGGAGAAGTTCCATTCATCATACAGGTGAACTTTTAAACCTTTTTCTACAACAATCCAGTAACTTGCACCTTTGTTTTTCCTCAGAGTAATGTAAAGTCTCCATTCACGGGAGAGGGTCCTTTCATCATAGAGGTGAACTTTGAACCTTTTCCTACAACAATCTAGGAACTTGCACCTTCGTTTTTCCTCAAAGTAATGTAAATTCTCCTTTCCCCATACAGTGAGAATTCCATTCTAGCTTTTCCTCGTTCCTCGCATGCTAATTGAAGTCAGGGCCACACAAAATCTGGAAAAATGACTCAAAAAACATTCCTGTAAAACTGGGAAATGTCAAAAATCCAAAAACTAGCTTGAATTTTGAAACTTACCTGTAGATTTTCAAAGTGGCAAATCAGTTCCTCAAATGCTAGTTACGCCAATCTTTCAAATGTCAGTGAACCCAACCGTTTCCTTAATGAATAATCACGCCGAAGACAAACTAGAACTTCGTAAACTAGTTTTTCCGTCCCTCCAAATTCCAAGATTTGATCTGACCGCACTGACAGTCTGTCTTTAAAGCCTTGATGGTCCCGGCAAGATTTTCAGAACTGTAGAAGGTCCATTACCGCGGAAAGTGATCTCAATTGGCATCATAGAAAGCTACTTGGAGTTTATTGCAATTCCCTGCAATTTGTTTGAAACGAGGGTGATCTCTAAGAAGAACCTCATGTTGGAATCACGCAGGTCCCCACCCTGGAAGACATGGACGAATCTCAAACCAAGGATTGGGAGTCGGAGTCCGACTTCACGGCAGAATTCCACCTCAAGTCATTGCCGGTGCAAATCCCCGACAGCATGAGTTCCAGTAACCTCAGTGGGCCTCCGGAAGAGGTCTCCATGCACAGTGATCTGTCCAGCGTGCCGTATACAGTTGCAGTGGTCAGCCATGGCCTGGCCATGAAGTGCATGCTGCGAGGTCTCYTGGGCTTCGATCCACACTTCACAAATCGGTGGTGTATCGATAATTCTTCGGTCACTGTAGTCCGTCATTCGACCAGGAAAGGATGGGAAATACAAAGAGTTAATGACACGTCGCATCTTCGACTTTTATAAGATTCTTTCTGTTTTAGTAGCCGACCGTAACTTTTTCAATGACGCACTTGATATGTTGTGTAATTCGAAGTCTCTTGTTTGCACCCTTAGCAAACGAAACCCAAACTTACTTCGTCGTTTTTCCATCTGTCCTTTGGGACAGTTACAGAGGACTAGCTCTATCTGAAGTGTAGAATGCATTTATAAAATCCGAAGATCCGTGAGGTAAACTCTTCGGGAAACTTCAATTGCACAGCATATTCTCTATTTGTAAAGATACGAAAGACGCATTTGTGGGCATTTTCTTCTTGTAGTAACGACTTCTCTCGCAGTCTCGATTTTTATCAAAATGATCAACTGTGTCAATTGCTAGGGTTACTTAGTGATTTTCAAACAGCATTGCGAATTACCTTGATGCCGAGGTGAACGTCCTCATCTTCAGTATCTTGAGCTTTTTCTAACCTGCAGAAGCGAAGTGCAATGACTGGTTTCCAAACCAGATTTTTGAGACATCATACAGCGTTTACGTAGCAACAACACACATTGAACAGAGAAACAGAAGATAATTTTAAACCCTAAAAATGAAAATTTATTTCAAGTGCAACCCATTTTGGGTTACTTGGAAGTTACAGATCTATTACATCAATGTCGATTTACTGAAGCACCACTTACTACGTACAAAGGAAGGAAATATCTATGTATCTCAGCGTGAATTTTACAACTAATGGAAGGGCAGCTCCCCTGCAAAAGTCATGGCACCACCGGTCCAACACCTGATAGTCAGGCATTTCAATTCGGTCACCCTCATTGCTTCCAACAGAAACTTCGGCTAACGCTGCATGTAGGAATTGACGCTCTGTCGAGACTCGGTTGATTTTGAGCTTTTCGTTGAAGAAGAATATGGTTAATTTATACCAGCTTTTTCACAAAATTTAAGCAGCGATTGGCAAGGACCGGAGCACCAGCGTYTCCAAAGTGAGTCCCGGCCCAAACCCAATGAAGAATCCAAACTCATGGCCTTCACCAGTCGTGGCAGCGCCGATCTTCACCGACCTCTGCCGAATCTGATCCAACACAAACAAAACCGACGAGCTCGACATGTTCCCGTACTCCGACAAAACATCTCGGCTCCCTTGCATCTTGTCATGMGTGAGCTTCAACTTGGCTTCCACTTGGTCAAGAATGGCAGGGCCTCCGGGATGCACCGCCCAAAACATCTCATTCCAATCAGGCGATCCCACACACTTCCTTGCCTCCGTCAAGAACTTCTCGATGTTCTTCGAGATCAACCCAGGCACATCTTTCATGAGATGAAAGATGAGTCCAGCTTCAGTGAGATGTCCATCAATGGCGCCATCACTTTCGGGTAAAATGGTTTCCCCCGCCCAGTGAACCTCAAACAGCGGCTTCTCAGCTGGCTTGGGATCCGCACCCACAACAAAAACACCAGCACCGTCACCAAAAAGAGCGCTGCCCACGAGCCCATCCAAGTGATTCTCGTTGGGAGCGCGGTACGTGACGGCTGTGACTTCGCTGCAAACGGCTARCACACGAGCGCCGGCGTTATTCTCTGCGAGATCTTTCGCTACGCGCAAGACTGTGGCGCCCCCGAAGCAACCGGTTTGGTAGAGCATGACGCGCTTCACGGAGGGTTTGAGGCCGAGGAGCTTGGCGAGGGCGTGATCGGCACCGGGCATGTTGACGCCGCTGGTGGTGGCGAAGACGACGTGAGTGATGTCGGACTTGCGACCGCCCCATTCCTTAATGGCGCGCACGGCGGCTTCGGCTGCGAGCTTGGGGACTTGGACGACGACGATGTCGTGGCGGACGTTGAGAGAGGGYTCCATGTAGGTGCAGATCCCGGGGTTCGCCTTCAGAATCTCCTCGGTGAGGTACAAGTGGCGCTTGCGGATTCCAGACTTCTCACCTGAGGGAGCCATCACATTGCAAAAATGTCAGCCAAATTCGAACACATACATACCGATCATAATATAGCCAGACAAAATTGTAACTCTCRAGTRAYCAGGAGCCCAAAATTTGAGCTCTGGGCAYAAAACARTGACARGCAAGTGCCGAAAGCACAAAACGTAGGACTGAGACGTGACCGCATCAATTCTATTGAGATCGGCCATTGTTATACATGTTACACCGATTGTCGAAGTTCATATGTCAATCCATGTAGTGACCAATCTGGATGTTACGTTCGCAAATTGATATTTGAGAAGACATTGAGTGACTGACGGCGAATCAATTAGCTAGACAGTGATCGAGTGCTTACAAATCCGCCTGAACTTGCCCTTCAACGCTTCCTTCTCRCTGCAATTCGTGACGTTAAAGAAAAACTCCGGATACTCGCTCTGCAGAAACTCCGTGGGCGGGACGGCAGTGCCAATCCCCAGCACAGTCGCTGGCCCTTCCGCGCGCGGTTGCCCCCTGGGCAACACACTCAACCCAATGCTGGGAACATCCACAGCAGCAGCCGATCCATTCACGAGCTCTCCACTTGGAGGCGCCATCCCTCTATATAACTAGCTCCAATTCAGTCACTTCTTCAAACCGAAACTACCACCTGATCGATCTCACAATCAACTGATCTCTATAAAACTTCTCGAGGAATCGAACTTCTATTCAMTGCACTACCTTTAGACCAATTGTTACAACAAGGGCGGGCGAGCTAGAAATGAAGCTAGCTCTGGAGGTGCTAGAAGCGTACTGATCTGCGGGCTCGTAATGCAATGCTGCAGTTGTGTGTAATTAGCTAGCTAGAGAACTTCTGACTCGTTGTGAGGTGAGCGTGGAACTAAATAGCGATGTGATGAAGGCATGTCTGAKAGTGCGTGACGTCGAAGTCGACGGAGAAGACTGCGACTGTTTAAGGAAATTTGGGCGATTGACGCTTTTGCTTGTGGAAGTCTTGCAGTGAACGTGGAAAAGAGAGTCAAACGGAGGCAAGGGGAGGACGCAGCGCGCATCCGGGACGTCGGGTCGTTGCGCTTTCGCCTTGCCTGGTTGACCTCTTTAGCGCTTTCCACGACGAGCGCGGCGCTTTGAAATACTTCGAGCGACGTTGACGGGTGGCGACTACGTCGTAGTTGAGGATGTTGGAGGTGCCRCCTCGGTCGCGGCCGTTGCGACTCTGATTTTCAAGTAAGGYTTATATTGTGGCCATAATKTTTTATTGAGCCTTTGGAGGGACTAGGAAGYATCAAKTCWTTGSCACACATGRAAAAATAGTGTACAATGTYATAGGAAGTGGAATCGTGTTTTCTTGACAAAGTTTGAATTTGTWATAAATTTTGGAAGTGGTATTTGTTAAAGCTTAAATAAGTGTCTTAATTCTTTCTTAAATTTTTGCATACGTTTCTTATATCTTTATATGAATACATGTTATTTACCACAATTTCATTGAATTTTTCATACAAAAAGTTTGGATTTTAAAAAGTCAAGCATGGTTTGAATATATAAGAAGTTCTTCAATCAAAAAAGCCCTTAAAACCTCTATGTCCATTGTCCAAAATTGGGATGTCAAAGCACTAAGGGCTTAAAGTCAGTCATATTTTACCATAGACTTCACTAAATGTTAACATAAGGTGCATCCACTTCGATAGTCACCTCACTATCCCAAGTTTTAGCTTAATGATGTTCAAAAAATTGAGACCCCATTTTGGGGCTTGGAGTTGTGAAAGCATTGATTCTCTTGCCACGATGATATAGTCCCTTCACTCCCTTGAAGTGTTAAACTGGTGGTCGTGAAAGGATTTTAAAAAAAAAATCCTCTAAAGGCCCAAGCCTTCTATTGTGTAGAAGTTGTAAGGCCACAATAGGAAACACCTTAGGTTACAATGTACAACTTGATTTTTGTGGGTGAGCGAGAGTTGCCTGATACTCCAAATTAACATTGTTTCACCTTGGATTATTATTTTTGCAATGATTGCACAATTTCATAGAACTACTCGCATATGTTCTCAGCTCTTAGGACAACATCATCTAATTCATGACAAACAACACTGCACTTTTCATGTGATGTACATTAATTTTGATGACCAAATGGACCAAAAACTAAATATAGGAAGATTAACGACAACTCAATTTGATTGAAGTTGACAATGAAGAGTTTGTTGGGAAAAGTTTGTGCAATGTGAAGTAGAAAAATAATGCAATGGTGTAGTAAAAGCCACAAGATCTATTTTCTTTGTAAAATTTTCTTAATCAATAATTCTTTGGGAGACACACCAAATGTCAAGTAGAGAAAAATTTCTTTAATCCCTAAACATCTTGTTTCATCTCCAAAATTGATGATTTGAGAGAAATCATTATAAAGTGCTATTTGAAAGCATATTTTGGAAATGATCTATAAATTAAAGTTGTACACTAAGAGTTGTAGATTAAAAGATCCTTCAATTAAATATGGATTAATCCAATAAATAATTTCTTTTTGCAGGTATTACTCAAAGATCTTATTTTTATTTATTTATTTTAGCCATTAAAATGATATTTTTTGAATTTGAGGACAACTAATAAAATGACTTTTTTCAATTTAATTTTATACACCAACTGAAAAATTAGGAAACATTTTAAAACTGAATGTTTTATTACAATTGGATTTTTGACTAATAACCATAGTTTAAGGTCATATTTGTTATATTTAGACTTTTTGCAGATTTTGAGACAGAATGTTAGTTATTGAAAAATCCATTTAAAAAAATAGTAACTGAAACGAAAAATAAATAATGCTGAAATCAAAAATAAATAATGCTCAAATAGTGATCTGATAATGAAATTCTAAAAGTTGGTGTTGTTATCTATTTATAAAAAATACTAGTAAAGAAATAAAGCGATTTATCTTCAAGTCGAAGATAAAAATGAGACTGCAAAAAGTCTTGATAATTATAACAAATATGGCCTTGTTTGTTGATTTTCTAATTTCTAATGACACAATATCCTTGGTAAATACAATGATGTTTTACGCTTCAGACTATACTTATGTTGGAAATTTTAGATTTTTTTAACATATTCAGTATTTGATATTAATTTTCTTCAATTTGTCCTTAAAAAATTCCTAGTAATTTCAAATTTCCATCCAAAAATTTGAAATCTTTAGCACTTATAGAGTTATAGAAGACACGGGATTTCATCTCTAGAAATTAAAAGTAAGAGTTTCATTCACATTTAGTTGCAGAATGTCATAAAATAGAGAGAAAGATTGTGAAGCTTGAGTTTGTAAGCAAAGGCTTTGACATTTTTGAGTCAGCTACATAAGGATGTTGTGAACCAGAATGGTGTGCTGGATGACAAGAATCCTTTTATGTAAGACAAAAATGCATATGTTCATTCTAGATTTTTTTTTAAAGTAAGGTCTTACATAATAATTTGACTTCCAATGAATACTCTCGACTTTTTTTAAGTAGATGATTCATGGTGACAAGCCCGACCTTACAAAGATAAGGAATCAAGTGGTCATAGCTAGGATTAGCCCACTAATAAGGAGTAGTAAGGTGGCCATCCAAGTCAAGAGGAATGAAAAATGACTTTCATTTGGAGATCATCGAACTTAGATGCGTAGTTTGATTACAAACTATTGGATTGAAGGCCCCTCCTAAAAGCTAGAGGAGAATCTAAGAAACTAATGAGCGTGTCAGGACATGTCATATACAAGCATGGGGACAAAATCAAAGAGGGGGCTTGTATACTTTTGAAAGTTCTATTTACAAAAAAATCTACATCAGAATCAATAGAAATTCAACAAAAAAGTGTTGATATCGTTTGTTCAAGAGTTTACCTTGACTTGAACATTGTCCAACAAAATGTTTATTGATTTTTTGTTGATTTAGTCAAGTGCACAAAAAAAAATCTTTTGTATCCAACCATAGGGAAAATAGCATATGGCAATTGCCATGTATGCATATTTAAAAATGCCACATGATAAGCAATTTGCTGCGCAGGTAGGCCACATAGGCAATTTGCCACATGGGTGGGTGGCTGCAAGGGTTCAAATCCTGCACCTCATGCTTGAGCTATAAAGACCTTGAATATTGCACCATCCACAAACTCAAGTTATTCATTTTGATTTTATTTATTTATTTATTTATCTTTTTTCCATTGGTTTGTAAACCAATAGACTTTAGGGGTTGTTTTGGACTTATGGATAATAGAACAACTTTTTGGAATAAATTTTGAGCTGAAAAGAGATGGAAAATTAAGTAAATTTTAATTTTCAAAAATTCATTTGAGATTTTTAGTCTCGAATCAAATGTTATGAGCAAAATTTAGAGAAGATGTTTAACCCCTGTATGCCCAAGGCTTCTAGAAATTTGCTCCAAGTTGAAAAAAAAAAAAAAAAATTTGAACCCCTAAAGTCCAAAAAACAATGTTTTTTCAAGGGCACTACACTAAAGATGATATTTAGTGTTTAGTGACATTTAGTGTTTTTACCCCCCTACTAGCTATAACACTAAATCTAAACTTGTCCACAATTAGTGTTAGACTTGAATGTGCCACCTTCTCCTTCCCTCGAATTGCTTGGGTTCTCAACTTCATTGGGCCGCCGCCTTCTAAAAACCCACTCCGCATGATCTGCCATGGCATGTACCTACTTCTAAAAAGCATGCTAGTCACTGATGAAGTCAATTGAACGTGCCATGGCAGATCATGCGGAGCTTCTAAACTAAACATACCATGGCAGACCATGCGGAGCGTCTAAATTCACAAACACTAAATTCAAACATGTAACTTTTGGTCAAATCACCGTAGTTCACATTTAGTGTTTGAATTGATATTTAATGTTACTTACTTTCATAGGGTAATTGGCTTTTAGTGTATGCCTTCGTATTTAGTGTACAAGACACTAAATATCATCATTAGTGTAGTTGCATCTAATTATCATTCAATTCTTACACAATTTTGATCACACATATCATATTCGAGTTTAAGAAAACCAAAACTCTAAATTTGGTGCCAATTGTTTCATTGAATTTTAATGATTTTACACAATAATTCATTGAAAAACATTGATCATGAATTTTTTTTTATTCAATTGGGGAAACATGTAGGAAACATCCATACGCACATCTTTCCCTTGATAAGCATCTCCAGCAAGGTTTAGAATTTCCTCACAATGGTTTTAAAGGTTGTGATCACTAAGTCCAAATTTTGAAAAATAGATATTTCTTCAATGTAATTAAAATTTGGCAAAGTAACTGTGTAGTCATGATCAAATGTACCAAATTAATAAAAATGTGAAGGTCAAATAGAAAAATCTAATTAAAACTAAGAGATACCTATTTTTTCAAAATTTGGACATTGTCACTCCAACTTTTGAAGCCTTTGTAAGGAAATTTAAAAAAATTTTGAAGATGCTTATTCAACAAAAGATTTGCATATGGATGTTTCTGACATATCTATGCAATCAAATTAAAAAATTTCATCACCGATAGTTGTCAATCAATTACCATGTAGAACTATTACTTTTAAATGAAGGAATTCACCAAAAATAGGATTTTACTTTTTGAAATCCAAATTTGGTATATTTGATTGGAATTGCATAAGAATTGAGTGTTTGTAATGCAAGACAAAAAATACCATTCATATTCTATATTAACCCTTAAAGGACATTGCATGCCCTAGGGACATTTTGAAAGTCAAACTTCATTTTTTCATATAGTTTTTTTATTTTAATTGCTTTTTAGCTTAACTAAGAAAATGCAGCTCCAATCTACTTTTTATTCCAATTTGATTTTTTTCAAAATGTTCAAAATCGCAAATTTTGTGACACATCAAAGACAATATCTTGAAGGCTCAAAATACAACACTTTCTAACTTTTTCTTTTGAATTTCTTTTTGTGTCAACTCCAAGTATACATCAATTATGCCATGATGTTTGACACCATTATTTTCATTTTTTGTAAAATTCTCATACTATTTTAAGCATTTTAAAAATTACTATGATTTTTATACTATAATCTCTTCAAAAATTCATATGAAATTCAATATGATGTTTTAAATTACAAAAGGATCAATTTAAGTTTTAAACACATATTACTACATGTGAAAAATACCAAAATTTTGAAATGTATATTCTAATGTAGAAATCTAATGAAGTTTGACCAAGCCCGGACATGAGATGTCCTTTTAAGGGTTAAATAGAATTCTTTGAACTGGCAGAATGAGGGGGACGATTGAGAGTTGCCGGATACTGTAGAGTGCCAGCAAGATTCTTGTGGGATCCGACAAGAGCAAGTCACCAACMATGGCGTTCACTTTTGTTGCGCTTGATTCTCCAAATCGAGTCTTGCATTCTCCAATAGAATTCGATCATTCTTCACTGTGTCCGTTTCTGGATCTCCGAACTTTGTTTCTCTTGGCTACCCAACCGAGATTTCTCGACCATGTGACTTTGCTTCAACAGTTTTGAAGAAGAATCGATCGCTCTTCAGACTACAATTCAGGGGGCGCCAGCAGTGCCCCATTTGGCATCATGGAGGATGTTAATGCCGATTCCCGTACTTCAAGTCGGAGCCCAAATCCCTCAGGTGATCTTTCCTCCAAATTTCCCCCAAGCTGTGAGAAATTCTTCAAATTTATGGCCTTACTCTGTGCTGCTGCCATCCTCTGGTTCTCAATCGCTTGGGTCACGGCAGAATCTTCCTTGCGTTCGGAGCTCCTTCAACCAGGCTTCCAGAGCTTGAAGTTGAAAACACGGTCCGAAATTGAGAAAGGGAGGGTGTGGCAATGCAGACGAAGGTTTGGAGGAGGAGCATTCGAAGCCATGGTTTGTTGGGCCCGTTCTGTTCTTGGCAGTGCTGGCTGTGTCTTCGGCTGGAGCTGTATGTAACTCTGACCTAATTACATCTATTAATCTCCGTGTATCTTGTGATATTTGTGACTTTTGAGCTTTAGGTTTTCGGTTTGTTCTTGCGTGCATTCCATGCTGGAGTTTTATTCAGTTTGCACGCTTTCCACTGTTGAATATGGACTTTTGAAACAATGAAGAATYGGCTCACTTTTGAAGCAATTCAAAAGTYATGTAGGCAAATGAAAATGAAACAGTTGTTAAAAGTAGTAGTTGCCTGTTGGGGCTCATCATTTTGAAGAATTCGTTTCTTATGAGTAGTGGAATCATAACGCGTGGATATAAGAGGAGTAGCATTCTAAGAGTGTTCCTTTGGGATTTTAATATTTTCAATCAATAAGAATCAAATAAAGGATTGTACTAAAGATCATATGAAAAGAGACCTACAAAAGTAACACATTATTTGGGGGAGAGATAGTTGCTATTAGCAGCTTGTTGTTTCATTGCTAGCCCTGTAGTCACGGCAAATATATCAACCAAGGACTGAACGGAAGGAATTCAATTACTCTAATGTGAGATACGATTTTGCCATTGTAAACATTAAACGAGATCAAGATTGTGCACAAAAAGAATGTGGATTCGTTTTCTTGTTCGTTGGTTGCAACGGTGTTCGTGTAAATTCTCAAGAGTGTTATGTAGATTCAAAGCTTTTGAGTATATTTTGGCTTCCTGTGCCATGATTTGTGCATCAGGTGACGAAGTCCATGGTTGGAGCGGCGCCCATTACGAATGCAGGATGGCGACTTCAAGTAACTTCTTTCATTCTAYTGCCTGGCTTTCTCTGGCAATGGCTACGTCTGCCAAGACGCACACGTGAGCGAACAAAAGAAGCCACAAATGTTTCCATCTTAGCGCTCAGCGGCGYGGCACTGGCTCTCCATTTTGGGCTCTGGGTGAGGCTACGTTACCATGTCATGCATAAGGGGTGTCTGAGCTCTCGACTTCTACTGGGAGAATTCACTCTTTCTTTCGATTTTGGATCCCACACAATCCTGAGTCCCAAAAATAATACCCTTTTCATTTTGAGGTTTCAAATTCCCTTTCAGAATTGCCTCTTCTTGCAGAGCTGAAAACTTGCACATTTGCACTCTATGTAGAAGGGGTGTCAAACCTTGCAACTCCTGCTCTGTAATTTGTAGCTTTGGACTCAAATTGGACACGACGCGATTCTTCTTTCCTCAAAGCATTAGACAATTCTAGAGTTTTGGAAGTTGCCTTCTTCTGCGGGCCTGCTCTTGCGTCCCCGACTGCATCCCTCAATTCGTCGTTGCTATCCATGTCGAGATTGCACATCAGATAGTAGTATTACTATTTCTTTGCAAATCATATCACGACTTCTTTTTCATTTGAATGAGTCCAATTTGTATGTATGAGACGAATCCAACCTCTTTTTCCTCCAATATTCAGCCTAAATTTTTCGGGTGCTGCTGCAGGTTTGGTCTTTATCCCATACATCTTTGGCACATAGTCTGCTCTTCGTGAGCACACCTCCAATTGTGCTGGCAGTGCTGGCGTGTCTGCAGGGCCAACCCTTGTCAGGGGGAGAGTTGAGCGGAGTAGCGTTGGGGATGGGAGGTGTGGTGGTGATTGCAGCGGCCTCTCATGTGGAGAATGACAACGAGGTCAGCCTGGTGGGCGATTTCGGGGCCTTCGCAGCAGCCATTGCATTTGTGGTGTACATATCAGCTGGACAAAACTTACGAAGTATGTGTATATTTTTGCACTTATCATGTCATGGTTGCATCAATCCCTTAGTTCCTGAACTAAAAAATCGAAAGTCCACTTTGTTGGGAGCTCATGTTTGATTGTAGTAACTTTGAAACTATATCTTCATTGTTCAAAACGACAGGACTTGACTTCTATTGGTACATTTTTCTAGCTTGGTGCTTCGTAAATGAGGTATTTTGGATATGGAAGCAGCCAGCTTTGGGAGTTTGGGGTTTTAGGGGTTAGGAATAAATGGGAGGCTACTGATACAACTTTGCTGGCAGGCTGGATGCCGCTGTACGTGTATGCATTCCCGGTGACAGCTATTTCTGCAGTTCTGCTGGCACTSGGAGGCATTGGACTAGAAGGACTGACCGTGTCTTCGTCAGGAGAGATATGCGGCCCTTTCAATTGGGTTAGGAAAGGTAAAACAGTGAACCTAAAAATCTGTGCCTGTACTGTACATATCTTTTGTAGCTGAGTGTTTTTTCCCGGTATATCCAATGATTTTCTCTGGATACATCATGTGGTTGGAATGTTAAAAGTCAGTGGTCGATTGCAGTTGGTGAAGTGAACAGTGTGATACCAAAATTTGACGCTTGTGTGGCATTGGCCTGCAGAATATTGGCTACCCACCTTGTATTTGGCCTTGGGTCCAGGCTTCGTGGGTCACACAGGACTGAATGCAACTCTCCGGTACTCGTCTTCCCTTGTCATTGCGATGGCCATAACATTGGAGCCACCACTCGGAACTGCTTTGGGATGGCTTTTGCAGGTGTCTTCAGCACCAGGGTATGACTTGACTTCTCATCAACCAAATTGCACTTCTCCTCTTGAATCTGGCATATGGTTGGCTCATGGGATTGACTGCTGTCRGTGGTGTAATTTATTGACACATAAAAGCGTCAAAATGAGGATCTGAAGATGCTTCCCTATCATTTATTCCTATCATTTGATTTCTTTAGTTTTCTTGGTAATCTAAAGAGGATTCCAATGCATCTTAGCATGCTTTTTGGATAATTGTATGAATAAGGTTTGTGAATTTTTTAAGTATAATTTTTAAAATGTTGATTTTCAAAGTGTCCAGTCCACCCAAAATGGATCCTTGGCTTCCATCGTGTTATTGTTGAGATTATGTACATTTTACTAGGCAAGAATCTATGCTGGTTGCTTTAGGGAAAGGGTTGTAATTAGGTGTAGTTACCTTAAAATGATGGTTGATYGCAGGGTATGGACATGTGTCGGAGGACTAGTGTTGCTATTGGGAACGTTGTGGGTGAATTACACTAGCGAACAACGCAAGGTACACGAAGCCTCACATTCTCTTTGGAACATAAGAATGAATTTGCATGATTTGCAATTCTTTGTTGTTTTGCTCATTTTTTTTATGATGAACTTGTAAACTCATATATCCATTCATGTCCAAATCCAACTAATATGTCCGAAAGTGCAATGCAAAATGAGTTCCAAAGTGACTGAGCTAGAAAATAGGAAATTCTTTTTTCTTTGGAAGCTAAGAATTGAYCATAGTAACTATGAAAGCGTGTCTTTATTTTTCAAAAACATACAATAGGATTTCTTCTATCTATTGTAATATTTTGTTACCTTCTTTGAAGTGTCCTAAATTGTTCAGCCCAATAGATAAAGAAAACATAAAACAACTAATTCTAACCATTTGGGCACTTAGGGATTAAATAGAGGCACACTATACCTCCAAGGATGATAGAGAGCATTTTGAATTTCATGTGATTGAATGGTAAAGTGTTCATTCTTGACAAAGACCTTGTTTAAAATATGGTTTTGTAGGTTGAGTCAAGTTCCAAGGCTTCAAAAGATGGTATTCACAATGAGCATGTAGATGTAGCCGCACCCTTGCTTGTGGATCCTTGACATCTTGACTTTGACCAACATGCTACTCTCTTAGGGCCAAGAATGGGCATTATGAAAATATTTTGTTTCTTTCAATTTAAAAAAAAGATATATTATAGGTGGTTGAAGCAAAAACCTATAGTGTCACCAAAAATGGACTATTTTGGATGCTACGGGTAATATTGTTTTCTTAATTCTTTTCACCCTTACAATAAGTTTCAAAGACGTCCCTCAAGATTGTAGAAATGTTAGTGATTCCTTTGCCATGTATCCTTGTGGTTACAATCATTCAATTCACAATATTTTTTAGTCCAAGTTTGACTCTTGGTACCCCCATTGTGCTAAGGTGTTTTTATTTGAAATAGAATATARTTTTCATTGTACAGGGATGACAGTGAAAACTTGATGCAATAGTGGGTTTGGCAATTGGATTGCGATCAATTTAAGATTATTCTCCGTTAATGTTATGATTGCTGATKGGTCGAGAGCTAGAAGTTTCGAGATGTTTTTTGGACTTCAATCATCTGGAATGTTTGGTATTTGGACTTTGAGATTTCAAATTTTTGGACTCTGTGATTGCTAAATGTTGCAAGAGAACAGMTTGTACAATTTACCAAATCAAAATGAAGGGCAACAAAACATGAAACAATTCATAGACGTTGTGAATTCATCCCATGGCCAAACAAAGCTCATGTCTGGTGCTTAGGTGATAGAAAAGAGGACGGAGTAATGTACTGTACGGTACAACAGGTATGGAACAGAATCAGGAAAAACTACGGGTCATCAAGCTCATAGGTCGGAACTGCGAGTGTTTCTTGAGTGCCAAAACATGTACAGTACATAATCAACAATTGTGTCGGAGAAACTACGAATTTCTGGACTACGCATTCTCAGTAATCAATTTCAACAAAAAAATTCTAGGAAGTACAAATATCATTCCTGGAACCAGGGTGGCGGAATGCCCGTCACTTGATATAACTAAAGAGTGATGCCCATTCTAGAGCATACACTTGAACCTTAAGCTGTGAAAATATTATATGTACCAAGAAGAATCAAGGACCCCGTGATGATGATGTCCCATCGTTCGGTGACGTTTGTGCTCGAACTCTTGAATCCGAGGAGTTCCCAGACTTCTTAATCGCTTTCACCTTCATCATGAGATCCTTCCGAGATGCCCCAGGTTGGGGGCCTATGAGGCTGTCGTGCCTGAGTAGCACTAGGTCATCGTCATCTTCCACGGGGGTGGCAACGAGYCCTTCAGGTTGCATTAGAACTGCCTCCTCGTCGTCTTTTCTAGTATGGCCAATTCGTGGTGAGGCAATTCCAACGCCAYCGTGAGGGAGGCCTCCGAGCTCCAAGGAATACGAGGCCTCACTCCGATCCGAGTCCACCTCGAAGAACTTCGCAATCTCCTCCAGCGTCCGGCCTTTCGTCTCTGGYGTGAAGATGTACACAAAAATAGCGGACAGACTGGCTACTGCGGAGAACAGGAAGAAAGTGCCCGCAATGCTCATAGCCTTCGCCATGGAAAGGAACGTGAGCGCTACAGTGCCACTAGCAAGACGATTGACAACGATTCCCAAACCCATGGCCTGGGCTCGCAACCGCAATGGAAAAATCTCAGAGGTCAGCACCCAAACTATAGGCCCAAACCCCACGGAAAAAAATGCTACATAAGAACAGATGGCGAGAATGGCTAAGATGGCGACGAATCCCGGCCCGCTGCTGTCGGAAGCAACAGGGATGTCATCTGTCGGTGTGATGTTTAAAAATAGGAAACCAATTGCGAGCACTAAAAGAGAGACTGCCATCCCACATGCACTCGTAAGCAGAAGTGGTCGCCTGCCGAGGCGATCTAGCCAGACGGTAGCAACCAAAATGAAGAGCGTCTTGGACAATCCCACGGCAATGGTAGCCAAGAGAACGCCGGACCTTCCTGAAATCCCTGCGTGACTGAATACCACGGGACTGTAATATACAGTGGCATCGATCCCCGAAGCTTGCTGGAAAAATTGCACACCCAGGGCGAGGATCAACATCCGCCGCACAGGCGCAGTCGGCCAAAGAAGTTCCTTCCACACTCCTTGTCCTTCGCTATTAGCTCCCCTGTGAGTGCCAGCAGCGTYCATCACAATGCCTGCCATCAAGAATATTATTACTTACATTAGAAAGAAATCTACAATTAAAGTTTATGCTAGTACTACTGAAGAGTCATAGTCGTAGGTAGGCACTTTAACACACTCAAACCTCTCCAATTTTACAACCTGAGGTCCCAACTTGATCGCTATGACATAGTTTGAATGCGTGAAAATTGTGCAGCAGTCCATAATAGTGTGTGGCAAGTGTGTAGGAGAATTTAATATGTTAATGTGTCATTTAGATTAGAGAGCTCATGATAAAGAATCGACACACTAGTGACGAAAGGTCACATCTACTACCTCATGTTTATATAGAGGAGGCCTTGTAATTCAAGTATGGTAATAAGACAAAATTCTCAAGCATGGTGTATGAACACAATACCTGCGGCGTCCATAATTTCTTGAAGCCGYATATTCGCTTCGGCCTCATCATTCGACGTCTTGCGCAGCACAATTTCGGCCTCCTGGATGCGGTTCTGCATCACGAGCCACCGCGGCGACTCCGGCATAAGCAGCACGCCGAACGCCAGCACGAACGCGGGCAACATCCCGACGCCGAGCATCAACCGCCAACTGATGCTAACAGGAAGCCCGGAGAAGAAATAACTAATCATGTACCCTGTCAAAATGCCGAGATTGATAAAAATCTCGGGGAGCGAAACGAGCGACCCTCGGCTACTGGCGGGGGCAACTTCCGCAGTGTAAACAGGCGCGATCATGAGCGCAAACCCGACGCCGATCCCTTCCAACAGCCTCCCGACCATGAGCAAGGAGAAGTGCGGCGCCACTCCCATGATGCCCGCGCCAACCAGGAAAAACAGAGCCGCAATAGCCATGGTCCATCGCCTTCCCACTGCATCTGCAATCCGTCCCGCAGACGCAGCGCCGAGGAGGGAGACGATGTTCAAAGATCCAATCAGAATCTCCTCTTGAACCTCGGAGATCCCTAAATCCTCTTTGATAAACAAAACTGCGCCCGCGATCACGCCGATATCGTAACCTAAGAGCGTCGAATTCAGGGATGCGAGAAGCGCGCAAGCGAGCGCGTACTTGTTGAGAGTCCGCCATTGCCCCCCGCCCTTGCTGCTCTCCGAGTTCGCTTGGCCATTTGCAATCTCGGGAGTTAGCAATTCGTACGCTCTTCCTTGCTTGCCCTTGAGCTCCAGAAGCTCGAATCGCCCGWTTTCCGCCATGGACTCCGTCAGCTCGCCACGACAACCATAGCTYCTCCTCCGACGAGCTGCAGTCACTTGAATGGCGACGGAGATCTGCGTTTGAATGCGTGCAGCATTTGAGCTGCGAGGCTCCTCGGACCAGCAATAATCTCTTAGACGTGCAAGTCAAACTTGAAGAAAAGTCGAGAGTCCATCGTTGTCGACCGACTAACTTAATTTCTTAGGTCTAGCTTGCCACCATCACGAGCTCGATTACATTTTACTTTTGAAGCAACAGAGACACTGTAGCAACATTATTCGTTGCAATTTCTCCACTGTCATCATCACTCCGAAGTCGCAAGTCTGCAACTCAGTGAGTGAGGTCACTCGGCCAGTGGGCCCCGAGAGAGATGGGTGCACGTTTTCCTTTCCGGTGAAAAATTCATGAAACTGCATCGCCACTGTGGCCCGGAATGATGCCCGCCACGGCAGGCCAACGGAAAAGTATCCCCCACTCAGCACGCACCACCAGCGGAATCCAATTAGCCCTTGAAGGACGGACCGGTGGCCGTGGAAATCATGCATTTTTGATACCGTGTGACATCATCTACTTTGAAAAGTCAAATACACTCATTGGAATTCAAAGTACTAGGAAAGATCTTCCTTTTCCACTCCTACTACCAAGGATGAAAAATTGCAATTCTGTTTTACATGGTACACGGTTTGATTCTCTGTCATCTAGAGGATACAAAATGTCCGCTACGACATTCAAGGGTTAAGCGGGCTCACCTTATAATGGCCCGCCCTCGTGATCGTCCCATGCTGCTTCTTCTAAGCTAGCTCTGCATATGACACGCAAAATGCTAGTTAGTCCATCGGAGGCAAAATTATACGGAGTATTAATGGTGTGCATTCTAGAACATTTCTTTTCCTTGAGTCTTTTTAAAGCAATTTTCCACGTCATGGAGCTTTGGTCACAATGGCAATGCTCTAAGGTAGGGACTCTAAATGCACCATCTTTGCAAAAAATATACAGTCCCCTTCTAAAATGGAGGTACCCCTAGCTTTCTCTCACAATCACATAAAAATATAAAGAGAAAACATGGCCAATGTTGCCTCATGTACATCCTCATGTACATGACATGGGTGGATTTCTTTTTATAAATAGATAGCTCTATACATGTATAAGCATCTTGCTAGCAATATACAAAACTTTTGTAGTCATTTATAGCTTATTGGTTGAATTAATCAATAACTAGTGGTACCACCTTGTACAACTTCAATTACCCCTTGCATGTGTTGTAAAATGCTTACAAATAACTAACTTGTACAACATCTCCATTGATATGTTCTTTGAAGTTGCATTTACCACATTCCAAATTTGATCTTTATTCACTATAAGAAGCTTGTGTAGTTTTTTTAACGTTTTTTGTGACATCCACCTATTTTTATGTTAACAATGACATCAAATGTAACATCAAGATGTTAGATATAACATCAAACATAATATTAAAACAAGTGGACATCACAAAGATGTGTAATAAAAAACATGGGTTTTTTCTAGAGCATTATTGGGTCTATTCATCTTCTAAACCCTATCTTTACAAATCATCCAAATGTTTTCTAGAGGATTGAGGTCTAGAAAATTTGGAGACCATGTGAGCATCATTAGCCCCTAAAGGACCAAAATGCATTTTTTGGCAACATAGAAATTTTGGGTAGGTACGTGTGACTGGAGATTTGCATATTTGTGGCTAAAATTTTAATAGAATGTGGGGACGAGGAATATCTTTCATATGCACAAATTTCATGACATTTGAAAATGTGAGTCAAAGTTATTGCATAATATGTTGTTTGTTTCTCAACTAGGGTAATCTGGGTAGAGTTAGAAAAAATTTTCTTTTTAAGAAATAAAAATTTGAAATTCGTTCTTCAGATTTATATGTACTCAAAAAGCTTTGAATCATTTCATTACATTTCAATAGTTGAGATGAAAGTTATGAGGCTTTTTAGTTTGCAAGTAGTTATGGAATCCCTACAGCAAAAAATAATTTTGAAGTCCTTTATTTTACTGAAATTTCAATATTTTTGAAAAAAAAAACTATTGAATGTAGATTTTCTATTATGACAATTCAACCATTTGGATTGGAGTTTTTTTAAATTTTTTAACTAATTTATTAACAATTTAGTATTGTGAATCATTCTCTACTTCTTTCTACTTACTATTTTTTTCCTATATGTTGTACAGCTCCAAATGATTTGAAAATTTTCATGTACATAGCGAACTTGCCCTAAAGAATGAATCCAAAGAAGCACAACCATTTTGGATATTTTCTCATAATGATCTGAACTTGTGAAGTGCAACTGCTAGGTTTTTTGCAAGGCCAAAAAAGGTTTTTTTGCCACTTCAAATGCTAATATCTTGCAATCTACATGGTGGAAATTTCTGAATTTTTTTCCACATATTCTCAAGCTAGAGTGCCACAAGATCCTACGCTTACATATGTCAAAAAATCATATTTTTCAAAAATTTGGTACTTGTACTAAAAATGGCAGTTTTGAAGCATTTTTGGTGAGAACATAGTCAAAGAACTTTAGAGGTTAATCCAATATCTTTGATGCAAGCTTTTGTTACATTGGCAATATGCTTGTTGATGCACCATCCAATATAAATACCAATTGTTTTATAGTTAGCATGGGGGTAGAAGTACTAAGGTAGTAATCCTTGCTTATACACAATGTCTACAAAGTTCATCATACAATTGAAAACAAAAACAAAGAAATTTTTTCCTAAAAGTAGTTGGAAAGGAACCTCAATTGTTTGTTGTAATGTTAAAATTATTTGAGAGGGTTCTAAGGTGGAAGACAAACCTAAAGAAGGTAGTGTCAAAGAGGACGGCTTAAGGGAGGGTAATTTGGGATCCAACCACATGATTGCATTGGAGGTTGGGTAGTTGAGGGTAGGAATTTTTTTATTAGAAGAGGCCTTACTAGAAAGCAAATACTTGCATAAGGTGGGGCATGTTCATCTTGAGTGAGGATACAATGGGGCATACTAGCTAGTTAGGTCAAAAAAAGGCCACCTTAAATATCTACACATGAGGACTATAGGCACAAGTTGGAAAAAGGGATTTATGAAATTCATCAATCTATGGAGAGAGAAACTAATATTAACTATGGGAAAAGAGGATGTGGAAGGGGGTAATTCAAATAATCACTAGAAGACCCCCACATTTTTGTGACATTTGAAAAACATGCAAGACATTAGATGTTTTTAAAGTCCTGTAGGAGACTGTTTCGTGGTTGTTCCCCAAAACTGTTCTTTGCGCAAGGAACAACAACTAGTGATATGAAATTTTGAATTGAAAAAAAAAAATTTCAAAAATCTCAGAAAGTATAAAAAACACCAAAAATTGATTTTTCAAAAAATAATTTTTCAAATATTCAATAATTAATTTGAAAAAATAATTAATTTGTATTATCTGACGTGGCACCTTTTGTAGGAATTGATCTAAATTTCATTTACTTAGTTGAAGATTTAAAAAATATATAATTACTTCCAAATTTGGTCAATGTACCAAAAAAATGGACAATTTGTCTAGAAATACACCCTTTTATCCTTTCAGAGTTAATAAAGTGAAATTTCTACTCAAATTTGAAAATTTGAAAAATTTCTAAAATCAAATAATTTTTTTCAATTTGAACTATTGGCCTACAATTGATTTTTTAGTTATAAAAGATATTTTTATCTTATGGTATTTAAACTCATTATGTACAACTAGGAAGAAGTTTTAAGATTTTTTGAGAGAAATTTGTTATTGATTTTTTTTTTTTTACTTTTTCCTTGATCACTTTGCAATAATTTCACACTTTTACAAATATATCTGAAATTTTTTTGACTTATAGAAGACATGTGACTAAATATTTGAAAAAAAATAAATTTCATTCATATGTTGTTGCATAATGGGAGCATATAGAGAAAACGACTTTGAAGTTTGAAAACGTGATAATAGACCAATCATTTGAGGATTAAGCATTGAGATATTATAATGTTGTATTTATTAGTGCTCTAGGACTTTATCACATCATAGTATTTCTTTTCATAGATGGGATCATAAAAATGTGATTAGGTCCCTTGAATTTGGAGTTTGTGAGTTTGGAAGAACCTAACTTATACTTTGAAGGGCAAACATAGAGACTATGGCTGGTGATTCAAAACTCCATGTTATCACGTCCATTTTAGGCGCCATTAAGCCAAAAGCCATGACGTTAAGGAGGTGACGGCGACATCTCTTACTTTTCACTTTTCTAATCGATAATGGAGGGCTGAGTTTTAGCAACTAAATCAGCTCTTCAACGCTTACACTGACTCCGAGGTGCCGTCATTTAGGTTGGAGAATTTGCGGTGAATTCCTCCTGACCAAAGCAAGGTGTGGATCCCAACGTAACAGAAGCAATTTGTACTATGCATGTCTGAATCGAAAAGGCACTTAACTTACGTCTTCTTCTTGCTGGAATTGTGCATTGTGAGTTTGAATGTTGTTCTTGATTTGAGCAAATTTGGAGCTCAAGAAGCCGATTGTAAGTTCCAGGAGTTTACTTTTGTCATTGCTTGATTGGAATTTTGCCAGTCCTTGTCTGAAGTTTTGAATTGAATCTTGATTTCGAGCTGTGAATGAGCCGGATAGATTGAAGGGTGTGGGGTTGGAGGTCGCTCTCAAGCTCATTGGTTGATCGATCCACTTCCATTAGTATCTTTTACGTAGCATTATACATTGTGTTCTAGTTAAGAGTTTGGTATTTAAGTTGAAGCTTGATATTGGAAAAACTACACAAACGACAAGTGCACACAAGTTTCGGTAGCAGCAAGACAAATATATTATACTTCAATAAGTCTGACATACACCCCTCAGTGCAAAGCCGTGCACATAGTACACCTCAACTGCTAGAAGCACAGGAACACTGAAAACTAATCCAATACCGAAACGAAGCATACTCATGCAGAGAGAGAGAGCTACTACTACATGAGCGCTAGGTTAAAGCTACTCAAGGTCTGGCAAGAAGCACGGATCAAGAAAGCTCCAACGATCCAGCTTCTCATTCCAAGAAACTGCTGCGTTGGCCCATCCATGCTTCATTCTTGGACGGATGTCATCCAGTGCTGGATTGGTCGTCCAATACTCCCACTCAGCACTGTGATGACAGTACCCCATCTCCCACTCAACATAGTGCTTTGGATGTCAGAGGACCGAGCAAGTTACGAAGGCGCTCGTCACTCAAACCGATCACGAAGAAGAGGCTTCGTCATAATATCTGCCAGTTGGTCCTTTGTGGAAATGTAGGTGATAACTATATGTTTGTCAGTCTCTGCATTTCTAATCTTATGATACTTGGTGTCGATATGCTTTGTTTGTTGGTGGAACATCGGATTTTGAACGAGCCTGATTGCTGATTGGTTGTCACAAAACAACAGAGTGGGATGTACTTGGGGAGATCTGATGCTAGAGAGCAATTGTCGCATCCAGAGGATCTCTTGAGTAGCCAAACTAACTGCAACATATTCTGACTCGGTGGTACTGAGAGATGTGCAGGTTTGCTTCCTGCTACTCCAAGCCACTGGCCCTCCATTAAGTGTCAATACGAATCCAGACCGGGACTTGCGATCATCGCAATCTGAAGCATAATCGGCATCACAGTAGGCTGTGAAAAAATGTTTGTTTGGTCCACGTCCGTATGTAATGGTATGCCCCCAAGGTTCCCCGGATGTATTTCAAGATTCGTTTGAGCCCGGAGACGTGAGCTGGAGTTGGGTGATTATTGAATCGCGACATATTACTCACTGCGTAATTGATATCAAAGCGCGTGCCAATGTGAGCGAACTGTAGGCAACCAATGCATTCCCTGTAAGGAAATTGGGCCGGAGGTTCATCGATTTTAGCAATACGCATGTGAGCTGCACTAGCTGGATCCGATGGGACAGCAACTGGGTGACAATCTTCATGCCCAAATTGCCGTAAAACGTGCTCTAAGTATCGACATTGGTCGAGGTGAATTAGTCCATGATCACTTTTGTGATGTGCAACCCAACATACACTTCAGCTAGTCCTTGAGTTATCTGAAATGCGCCTCCTATGTAATTGAAGATCTCTTCAATGCTATCGTTGAAGGAGCTACAAACCATGCCGTCGTCAACCCAAATGCAAAGAATCAGCTTCGGTTCCTTTTTGTTTACATAAACGCAACAATCCGCTTCAGAGACGATGAGGTCATATGCTTGCAAGAAGTGGTCAAATTTTTGGTTCCAAACACGTGCGCTCTGCTTCAAGCCATACAGAGCCTTTGTCGTACACAAATACATCGTGCCAAGATTACATCGTGCTAACATGAGCGAACGCGTGCCACAAGGTAACCGCAAACCTTGTAATTGGCTAGAAAGCCAACCACATCAAGGCTCAATAGCTCCTGACCATCGGTAAAGACCGTGGTCATAGGAAAAACGCCACGTAACTTGTGACATGTGTCGCAATCATAGTAAACCTTGCAACAATGATAACAAATGTAACAACATTCTACCATCATAGCACTTAACACTGGCGACATCCATAGCAGAGCACAGAAAATAAACACCCATGAGATACAAGTACGCTAGGTGTAGCAAGTGGTATTGCAACCACTCCTTTACTCGCCCCCTTCACCGGTGTCGAATCCCCTTTCACACTGGCAAATTCAGTGGCCTTGTCCGAAGCACCAACGAGAACCTAATGTGAAAACCCTAGGAAATCGAAGACGTTTGTCTACGGCTGGAGACACACTTAGAACACGCCCATCGGTTTGCCGGAATTTCTTGCAACGGCGGACTTAAACAATCCGTATGCCATCCAGTGGAACAAATATCACACAACACCATAATGGCGGCGCCTTTGGTGTTGCCACATAAGACACATTTCAGCCCAACGGAAATCCATGAACTGTTAGTGTCTATTCGTCCATCAATGTGAGGCAAGTGATACGGCGTACAATTGCGCGTGTGGTCTTTCCAAATTTTGCCATCACGACCTTCCAAGAGCAACACTCCTGACTTGAGCACCTCATGCACCCGTAGAATAATACACCCCGCAGTCACATCGAGTGTAGTTGGCGCCGTCTGCTGTAAATAAACATAGTCTCTTAGCAGAAAACGTCGCACTTGAGGCCTATAACTTCCTCCTTGTATCATGGCATAACGCAAGGTGTCTCTATGTTGTGCAATAGAAAGGTTCTTCAAAGCCATGGGCATCACCCTCTTGTACAATTTCGCACGTTGCTCGCATACGCGTGCCTATGTGTCCGGATCATCCATGTTATCCAATATCTTGTCTGCATCTTGTCTGATTGCCATTGGTAAAACAGGATGGCGCCCAAACAATAAATAATAGGGTGAGAAAGAAGCTAGGGAGGCTTGTTTACTAAAACGGTAGTGCATGGCTATCCACGGAAGTTGCAAGTCCCAATCCCCATGATGCCCCTTCTTCAAGCTATATTTCCGAAGCCCCCTCTTGACAGTTTGCACCATGCGTTCCGCCAATCCATCTGTTTCGCGATGATCACGTGAAATAGTGCGGTGATCAGTCATTGCTTGCTCACATAAGGCTTGAAACTCGCCAAGAAATTCACGTCCTTGATCGGTCAGCACCTCTGCTGGAACTCCAGAGCGACTCAAAACACGATTCAAAAATGAATACGCTGCCCCTTTACTAAACTTGTTAGGTAATGCGACCAACTCAATCCATTTGAAAAAGTGTTCAATCATCACCAACACATACTTGTTGTGTCGTGGTGTAACTGGCAATGGTCCTGCAAAGTCCAAACTCCATTTATAGCCCAATCCCATGATTGGCAACGGTTGTAATTGAGGCATGGGGGCATTATATGATGCCCGCACTCTATCACATACCGTGCATCTAGCTATCAACTGTTGAACTTGTGTTTGCATACCTCGCCACCAATAGTGAATTTGTAGCAAGCTGTGAGTTCTCCGCACTCCAAAGTGCCCCAAGTCCTCGTGAGCATGCATGATCAACTTCACTCTTTCGTGAGGTGCCGGTACCACCTTTTTGGTGCCATTTGACCATACTCGAAGCAAATGAGCCCCCTCCCACACGAAACGCTTAGCCCGTTGTAGAACCCGATCTCTCTCTTTGGCAGACATGCTTCAAAAATGTTAGTACCTCCACATCACCAAAAATATCCTTGGAGCCCCCACACTCTTCACCCCCATCCGCATCCATCGTGGCCACGATGGCTTCCTCGGTAGTGTCTCCAATCATCGCCATAATACTCAAGTAGGTAGCCAAATGCCAACCTGGTAACGAATCCTCTCCTTCTTCTACGTGCCATCGAGCTCCCGTAGAGTCCACTTGACTAAGACTTGGATTGCGGCTCAAGCCGTCTGCATCCATATTCACCAAACCAGCGCGGTGTACCACTTTAAAGTTATACTCCATAAGCGTTAGAGCCTATCGTGCAAGCTTTCATGTAAGCTTGTTGGACTCCATTAGCCACTTCAACAGTTGGTGGTCTGTCACCAATAGGAATTTGTTGTCATATAAATAACAACGAAAATGAGCAATAGCCCAAATTACTGCTAAACACTCTCCTTCACATGAGCTGTACTATGCCTTCCCGTTATTATTGGAGCAACTGGCATAGGCTACTACAAACTCCTTGCCAATTTGCCATCATCGTCCCTCGGGGAAATTACTCCTTGTAATTTAAGGTATACACCTGAGTTAAGAAGTTATTTGATGTAGGGCTCTTTACCTTGATTGTTGTATTTAAGTTGACCCTATTTTTACATAAAAAACTATTACTAGCATATTTCTAATACCCTATAGTTTTTTATAAATTCTTCAAATGTTTTTTTACAGTTGGGCTAGTTTACATCTAAAACTTATATGTCCGATTTTTTCATATACATACACAATATACACTATAAGACCAATGTCTTACATTTATACTTAATTTTTTTGATATATGAGGTGCTAGTTCCATAATACAATTTCACATAATAATAAATAAAATGTGCAATTCAACCCTAGTATTGGATATTTCTAAGTTCTAAGCCATGTATTTTAATCAATCTAGTATAGAAAGGAACATGCAACATTGCATGAGCATCAAACAATCATGACATTTAAACCAAGTATGAAGACTTGTCATTGTTTTAAGTTGATTGTTCTTTGAATGTTTGTCATTGTCATTGTTTTAATCCCTCACCGCCGAGCTCATGTTTACTAAAATCGAGACCTTTTCAATTCATTCCCACCAAACCATCATCTAAAAAGAGATCCACACAAATTGGCTGTATCSATTGGTAGTGGAGACAAATCTAGAGCTAGAGTGAAAATGACACGTCCTTTGACCGTACCATTGAAAAGATTATAATAATCAAACAATGAGATCTTTCAATTTGGAGGGGCGATATTTGAGGAGTTGGGGTGCTCAAGGATTAAGACTCCACACAATATCAAAAACGTTAGAAAAGCAGTATCATCAATCTAACAACCAAAGCAAGTCCTATTCACCTTGTACTAAAATACAACACCAATAAAACAATGAGATAGCTAGTCCAAAGTCCTCACTAACTCTATGCCCTATAGGAGTAAAGGTACCTCCAAACCTAAAACATTTATTTAATGGATCTTTATAGGAAGACAATCTTTTGTCTTACATCCTTCCACTATAAGAAAATAGAAGTATAAATGACTTGTTCACAAGGACTTCACCAACAACAATGATTGTAAAGTATTCATTTTGCAATCAATATAAAATCATTGTTGCTGCTGCAGTCATTGTGGACAAGTCATTTATACCCCTATTTTCTTGTAGTATTCATTGTAGATTTACAAATCAACATTTTTTTCTTAGAACAATAGATTTTTAGATGCCCTTACATTGTTGGAATATTAACACATTCATAGACAAGCTGAAATTATCTAACAATAGTGACAAATTGATAGAGGAAATCCCCAACATTTATTGAATTGTGCACATTTTATCATCCCCACAAAATTATTTGTGTACACTTATACTCACTATACTATAAAAAATTTGTACAACTCCTATTTGTCAAGGCTAACTTAATAATAAAAATTCCTATTATATGATATTTTTACATATCCTATTTTATATATATTAGAGGATGTAGCTTTTCATAGACCCTATAGTAGCTGTAAAAATTATATAAAATTTCCCCCCTTTGAATTAAATGGACCCTATATTTTAACTCACGTATTTTACTAAAAATCGCAAGTGATCTCTCCGGGCATCGTCCATTTGAGTCAACACTGCACCAATCCCCAGTGAGCTCCAATCCGTATGTAATTGATATGATCGGTTAGAAATTGGCCTCCTCAATATCGGCGTCGATGCTAAACGTTCCTTTAATTGCTTGAAGGCGGCCTCTTGCTCATCTCCCCACATCCAAGGTTGATCATTCTTTGTCAGCATGGTCAATGGCTTTGCTATGGCATTGAACGTTTTTACAAATTTTCGATAATAGTTACACAACCCCAAAAATGCCCGCAATTGGCTTACATCTTTAGGCCTTGGTATAGAAAGCATCACCTCTATTTTACTAGCTACCACTCCCAATCCTCTAGGATATATCATGTGGCCCAAGTACTCCACTCGGTCATAATAAAACTTACATTAGCTCGGATGTAGTTTTAACCCGTGAAGTCTTAGTCTAGTAAATACCTATATCAAGTATCAAGTGAGCCCTATGTTGTTTTTGGTTCATATTATAGACAATAATGTTATCAATATAGCATTTCACAAAATTTAAGCCAAAATATATGCGATCCATAACCCTTTGGAACTCTGCTGGTGCACTTTTCAAGCCAAATGGGAGGAACTTCCATTGATAAAGTTGATCCTTCCCATCCTCATCAATTCCCCAGAACGTTGTCTTCTCCTTATCACCTTCTTGAATACCAAGTTGATGATAACCCGATCGGAGATCCAAAATACTAAATACTTTGGCATGGCCAGTGACATCAAAATTCTCTTCCGGTGTTGGCATTGCATAACGGTCTGACTTCGTGAACTTATTAATTCTACGATAGTCCCCATACATCCTTTTCTCAGTCCAATTTCCATAAACGTCCTTCTTGGATGGCATAACCGTCGCCAATACATATTCACAATCCCGTGAAGCTAACTCCACCAATCCAGCCTCCAACAACTCCTTGTTGCAGTCTTGAATCATTGTGCGCTCTACCTCACTGTACTTGTACGGTTTGCGATAAATTGGTGCATCATCCGTCAAGATTATACGTACCTTTTGTCCCTTCAACACTCCCAAATCCTTGGGACTAAAGGCAAAACAATCCACATACATTTTGAGGAACTCTTGCTCCCCATTCATCTTTGCTTCATCCTCCAGGCCTACCAACGGCTTCCAAGTTTCTTTGGTCACCGTTTTTTTTCGATCTTCTTTTGAAGCAGGTTTTTGCACCTTTGGTTGCTATTGTACACCACCTGGAGCAATGTCTTCTTGCTCTACCCCAGCCATGCCATATTGTTCTTCAACTCAGCTCAAACGCCAAAGGTCTTCTGTTTGGCCCTCTATGTGCTCTTCAAAAAATAATTTCTTGATGTGCTCCTCCAAATTGATTGTATGTTTGGCCAATTGCTCCCAACTAGACCAACTTGTTTGTGGAGTCGTGAAAAATGGAGTATCTTTCCATAACTCCCATGGATGAGCTGTAAAGGCCTCTTCGTCCCCAACCATCAAGTCTGGGCCACCAGAATTTGATGGTTTCATGGCCGTCTGAAATTCATAAAATCCCAAGTGGCCCGTTATAGTTGAAGTTATGTGCTTCTGCTCGGCCACGACAAGTGAAACCACCCAAGAGAGACAATTTAAATCCATGGCTTGGCCAATAAGATATTGTCTCTAGAACTTGGTGATGCATGGGATATTAGTAATCCCAATTTGGAATCCCATGGCTTGTTCCCGCTTATCGGCATTGAGCTCAACCATCTCTTCAGTGCGAGCATCTCACACTAAATCTGGTCCATTATCTTTAAAAGCATAGGACCTAGAAAAACTCACGAATGTAGGCATAGCCCTTCGTGGTTCACCTTTACGGTTGACAACCGCTAATGGAGTTTGGTCATCATGATAATTGATAAACACGCCTTGGTGAACAGTAAGGATCCAAAATATCCTTTACGTACACATCAGGTCGTTAAATACGCCCAACCGCTGCATGCAACAACTCCGGTGGTGCCATATTGGTCCACCAAAGTCGCGGTCTATGAGCTCGAGAGCTCACTGCTGCCGCATCCAGTAAAAGAAGAATTCTAAGGATTCCATGAACGTGATGTATACTCTTGAATGTGCGAGTACGTGAAGTACTGACCACAGGTACATTTTCAATAATATAGCATGGTGGCCTTGTTTGAGAAGTCTGGATAGAACGTATTACCCGCACTATATCATAAAACCGTGAAGAACGGTTGTTCTTCAAGCCATTCTGCTTACCCGCCATAGACATGCCTTGCCGTGGCCATCCCACAATAATGAAATCCACGGACCCCAACCGTAGAATGTTATCATGTGAAATCAAAGAAATATCACTAGATAATGTAGAGAATGCGGTCTTGATAGCAATAGTGCTCAATAATGATGGAAAAGTCTGGTGCAGTCGTCGAGCATGATGCTTGGCTATTTGGCGTGCCATATTATCATTATCCTCGTACAAATAATGTTTCACCTTGATACTAGCCAGTAACACTGCAGCCAATCCAGTGCCAATACCACCAAATAACTCCAAAAGTGTAATAGCTTCGTCTGGCGGCTTCCAATGAATCGTAGCAGTATCCAGAGGTGGACCGTCATCGACTCATCGTCCGCACCTCCCTCTACCTTTCCATTTTGTGGAAACAAAGATTGTTGCCACGCCTTCTGGATCACAGTCTCTGCGGCATGTTGTAGCTCGGTGGTGCTCCTCTACGGCGATTCCACCCCTAATTGATATAAGTCTTCGCCCCCAGCTCCCACAATTTGAATGTCATTTTCTTCTTGGATTTTGGTAACTGAAGCGAGGATAGAAGAATTCTCAAAATCCTCTTCAAACCAAGGTTGGCCTTCTGCTACAAGACCAGAAAAACAATAGAGATCAGCCAAATTACCGGTAAGAACTCGTATAAAACGAGCTGGCAATTGAGCCTTGCAGCCATCCCCTGCTTGCCATTCCGGTCTATATGACGTTCTCTCCTCCCAGAAGTTTAAAGTGAACCCCATAGGGTATAAATGTATAATACCATAGTCCCTACCAAAACATCGTATGATTTGGCCTCCGTAACTATACCTTTTACCTTCATGAAGCTAGCATCTTCAACATCATCATAACGGAGTCGTAGTGTCAACTCGCTCTTTGTGATGCCATTTGTTTGCTTCGTACCTTCCATAGATGTACTAATCGTCCACGGACATGTCTCTAGCGTGTCCTTCGTCAACCCCAAACTTTCAATCGCTGACTCACCCAACATCAAAGGTTGTGCACCGGAATCCAATAGTACTCGTCGAGGTGCAAAAACTTTCCCTTTAGGCCCAACAAGTTGGAAAATGCCTTGGGAATTGCCAAATACCACCACTCTGGGAGTGATGGATGACTGCTCTATTGCCGGACGTGCTGGCATGGTTTTCAACCGAGCAGTTGCTGATAAAAGCCCCTCTGCTTCGGTCTAATCATTGATCGCCGTCACTTGTAGTTCAAGTATAGTTTCCATGGTGCTAACTAGTGCCGAGGTGCCATCCACACACACGGTAGCCGCCAATTGAAATACTGCAGATGCACTAAAGTCTTCTTGTGAAATTATGGATGCAGAAAACAATGGAGCTTGACAAACTGTTGTGGCTGCTTCCAATAGCGAACTCGTACCTTGACCATCCGTGGTAATGACTCGAGTAGCATGGCGGCTGCTAAAGTTTGGAACTGGTGGTACCATGGATGATGTAGGCACGACATCTTCTAACATAAAAGACTCTGGTAGTCGTGCTTGGCGGTTGGCCTCACCTCGTTGTGGATCCAACCCCAAACTCGCTCCTCGTGGTACATCCGGCACCATGGTCTTGCTCCGTGTCATTGCAAAAGCATCCATTGGCATTCCATTTGGATCCGCCATGCCACATAACATATAGTCGTCCTCTTCGGCATAAAAAGACGTTGTGGTCTTTTGTGAAGAAGAAGATTTTGTCTCGGTGGTAGCACTCATTGCCACCATCTTAGCCTCCAACTCGGTGAAGCGCGCCTTCCACGACTTCTTCTCCCCTCCGGTGGATTTAGCATCCTTAGCTTCACCTCCTTTAGCATCATTGACACCTTTGGGCTTGAGTTTGGATGTATTTTCCAGCAATTCGCCTCTCCATGGCCTTCGACGCTGCAACCAGAGCAGAATCCGTCCATTTTTTCTGATTCTTTCTTCGCTGGTTTCTTGCAATTCTGTCGACGATGACCAATTCCGCCGCAATTGAAGCATACAATATCTGCATCCCCTGCATTAGCTGGAATACTAACTTTTGCAGATTTAGTCTTCTTTGGCGGTTTTTCTTCCTTTCGCAAGAACTTTATGGCGGCCTTTTCTTCCAAAAGATTGATCTCAATTCTCTCAGACGTCTCAAAAACGTACCTTAAGGTTCGTGGTACACCTAATCTTAGAGCCTCACCACGGTGTCGTACTTTAAATACGTACAGTATATAAAACGTGTATATATTATACGTTTTAAAATATTCTTGATTTAGAGGAAAAACTTATCGATGACCCTTCCATTAGCTTCAGAGTAACGCTTGTTAGCAATGCAATTGTTTATAAGGTAAAAAACCTTAGACAAACTTCATTAGTTTGACGTAATCCTTTGAATTTTAGAATTTGATTTTGGATTTGGAGTTCGATTGCAAAATGTCGAACTTGAGGGTTTTTATGGAGTCGCAAGATCAAGAAGCTGATCCGGAGGCAGAGTTAGAGCTTGCTTTGTCTTAGTTGCCAAATCAACCATCTCAGTCGGCGATTTCTTCAGCACTGCCTTTCCATCCACAAGATGAAGCTGGGCCTTCTCGTCCGTTAAAGACACCTCGTTTGGAGCAACGTTGGCACGACAATCTTGATAGGAACGCTTGTGCTTCAGTGATTCTACTTGAAGTAGAATGTGTTGAACAAGGCACACGGGATGTGACATTTGAAGCGAGTTATGAGGGTTTAAATGAAGACCAGTATTTTTGTATGAAGAGGCCAGATATAGAGGGCACTGGCCATCAACGTTGGTTGAAAGGGCCAGTGAATCCTCTAACGAAGGTCGAACGTGCAGATTACGTGGCTAACACCATCAGACGTATCCTCAAATTCTTGCAGATGGAGTAGTACTCTTCATCGACTTCAATTTTTACCTCCGCTAAATGAAGGTTGGGGTTTAGTGTGATATATAAATTTTAAATAATATATTTGTGTATTAGAAATAAAGACTGGGAGTTTAGAAGTAGTTTACTACCTAGTTTTGACCTTAGAGGTTCAATGACCTTAGAAGTTGAATAGGAACTTATCTTTGGGTGTTTTATTTAGGCCAATGGTTGTTTGCAGGCCTATGTGTGGTGTACATGGGTTGATCCTACTTATCTTAGGGGTCTAGAGTCTAGGAAGGCATCTTCTTGCTCCTCCAAGTCGGTTTTGTGTGGAGGAAGGAATTAGAGTGTTTTTGGTGAGTGAAGAGATGTGTGTGTAAGGAAGCCAAAGTTTGATCGGCCACATTTTTTGTTGTAACAATTTTTTTGAAATAAAAATTTGAGGGTTTTATCCTTATGGTTTTGCGCTTCTATGGACACCTTTCTTGCTTGATTTGAAGTTGTGAACAAAAAGTTACAAGCATGTGAGTGGAGGAGGGTCTGCTGTCATCTAACAGAGAGGAGCACCCAATAGAGAGGAGCACCCAATAGAGAGGAGCAGAGATTCAGGCGGCCACCAATGTTTGTGATTTTGGACTCTCTTTAAAACTTTCAAGCATTAGAGAAGATTTATTTAGCTTTCTATAGACACATGACTTGAAGTATTTGGAGTTGTATGTCAAGAGTTATGGGTTGTTGAATGACAAAGAGTTTGCTGCCTTTCAAAAGAGAAGGCCGAGACTTTGTTTGTTCATAACTTTTGGATAGTAGTTTGGAAAGCTTTGAAACTTACGGAGGGATTATTTCGTATTTTTAGCTTTCTAAAGAGATATAGCACTTAAAAATTGAACAGAAATTGAAGGAGATATAGGGGTTTAATTTAGGAGAGGTATGCTATCTTTCATTAGAAAAGGCCGAGACTTTGGTTGTTCATAACTTTTGGACAGTAACTTATATTCATTTGAAACTTTTAGTATAGTTGTATTACATTGTTAGCTTTTCAAAATGCTATAGCACTTAGCATTTGAGCTTGTAAAACATCTGTGATACAAGTTTGAAGGCAACAACTTTTTACAAAAGTTTCTTTTGAAACTAGTTGAGGTTTCTTCAAGATCTTGGGTGAAGGAAGTCTCCAAAACTCAAGAATTTAGAGATTTGAAGACCTTTGGAGGTGTTTTGTGTGTGTTGTAGCTTGTGGTTCGACAAGGTTGTTTTCACTTGTTATTCCCAGGCAGTTTTGGAGGCTAGTAGCTATTTCAATTTTTGCATTGTAAACTTGTTGCAAGCCGTGGTTATCCAGTAAGCGCTCTATTTTGTGTTTAGAGCGACGAAGTGGGGTTAATGTCCCACATGGTTGATCTTATTTGTTGTTCCCACCGGTGAAAGGCGCTTCCTGGTCACTGTAGGTTTGATTTTAGGAGCCAATCTTTCGGACGGCCAACTTGTGGTTTAGCCGTCCCGTTTTATCCTTCCGAGGCCTTGTTTCTTATCACATACCCTTACCCTTGGTCCTATAGAACCACCACATGATAGGTCAACGGAAGATTGAAGTGAAGATCAAGTGAAGAATCGAGTTTTATTACTTGCCTTCATCTACACTCACAACCTGCAGCCAGACACCCCGTGTGTTCCCTAAGCGCGCTCCTCTCTACCCGACAACGGACAAGAGTTTTTAACTCTCTGTCCAAAATACTATACCAGTGTTGAACACCTTACTATTCAGTTACCCCACGCGTGGCGGAAATTAACTGCCTCAGTCTCGAATGCGCCTCTCGCAATGATTCATCACTTTCACGTGCAAAAGTGCAAAGTGATTTCATTTTATCAACCCGTTGATCATGATAATCCCGTTGCAACTGCATGAAAAATCGTATAGTGGGGTTGAATGGTGGTGGGTCAACCATTAGTGTAGTGGTTATGGTCACGGTTGCCTCCGAGCCTTTCGTGCTTGCGCCTCCTCCTTCTTTCTTGCCCTTGTTTAGTTGTGGAACAACGTTTGGCGCTCCTTCCTATACATCGATATAGTTCAGTGCATAATAGTCCCGCCGTGCCAAAATCTCTGTAGAGTGAGAAATCTCAAACTCTGCATAATCTGATAGTGGCGCTCTTCCAAGACATCTGAACAATGCTCTCCACACCATATATGGATTAAAACTCATGTTGCGTGATTTTTGAAGCTCACACCACATGGTGAATTCCCTTTGAAAATCATCAACCTCCATGGTGCCTATAGCACCTGAGAACCGCCGCACCCCACGGTCGGTGCCTCCATATGGTGAAGCCATCTCGTCCCAAGCAAAAATTGACTCAATATAAGGGAACCTTATCCCGTGGTTTACCACAGTGATTTGAGATTTCTCATCATCACTTGTGGTTGCTTCCACCCCATCTATGTGGTCCTCAGTAGTCTCTTGTGTGATTTCGAGAGAACTTCGTGAGCTAGTGAATGGCCGCTGGCTTCTTGGTCGGATTGACACAACTCCTTGGATTCCCGATGGCTCTGAGGTAGTGTCACTTGCAAATGGCACATCACTTCTAGTATAGCCCGTACGCCGAGGTGAATCCAATTTTTGGATTTACAAATAGTATTGCCAAGCCTCGTGCTTGCCCTCAATAGCGTTGGAATAAATGGTGCAGGGTACCACGTAATCAAGGAAGGCAAGTGTTACTACATCCCAGACGCTAGATGCCCTCTTGAGCCACCAACCTTGCTCCCACTGCTAGGTCGAATGAAATAAGTAGTCCTCCACTCAAAACTTGGTGAAGATCAACGAAAATGTTGGCAATTGAATTGCCCCTTCAAAAACGTGTCTCGCCACTTCTTGGCATTGCTCCTCGTTCTTCAATACCACTGCCGCTTCTGGAATCACCAAATACAGTGTCTCCACTCGCCCCCTTGCCCGACTCAACGGGGCTCCAATCACAGGGGACTCCGCTCTCAAATCCCTAATCAGGCGGACTCCTCGTTGTTGAGTCCAAAACTTGATAGCTTTTGGACCCAACATTTTAGTGCTTGGCTGACTAAAGGGTTGAACTCCAAGTTGGTCACAAGCCACCAGTGAAAGGACAAACGGTTGAGGCGCTTCTTGAAGCCGATGTTGTAACAGTGATCCACTAGACTCCACAAGAAAACTCTGGAACCCCTTGGAGGTCCTCTTCGGTCAAGTGTAGCTGCAGCTCCTCCGTACTAGCTTCCCCAATAGGAACTAGTCTAAACGGCTTGGGCGCACCCTTCCCCTTGTCCATCATGCATTGCACCCCCTCTAACCAAGGACTGTGAAATGTGTATCAATGAATGAAGTGCAAGAAGGTAAACATGTGGAACTAATCCTAATCTCAAACTTTAGGTCAAGGTACAAAAACCTTTCTACCCAAGTGTCTACACCCTTGTAATGATATCAAATGCTAGTCCTCCAATCCCCTTTGGCCCACTGATGACTGGAATTGGAATGTAGAAATATTTGAATGCAATGTATGTGGGTTTGCAAATTAAAGGGTGAATCACACTTCAACCACCTTAAAAGAACCCTAGTAACATCACTCAACAGTTGTCATTTTAAAAAAATAAAAAATAAAAACCCAATCCTAAACGCCCTAGGCAAACCGTACCTGGATGACCAGCTGAATAGGTCGCCACGTTCCAAATGACCGGTGATCACCGGTCACTTTCCCGCTCCAACCGGCTACTCCGACCACCACCGCCACCCCCGTCCAGGCGGTCCAGCTTCTTTTGGCAATCCTTCTCCAAACTTGCGATTCGTCGTTACACCACTAGATCGATTGTTGCAATAAGGATTTCGAACAAGCTGTGCGTCTTGCAACCCGATCGCAGCACCGAGCGAGCTCCACCGCGGAGCCTGAATTAGTTTTCGGCAGATCGCGAAAGCAAACTACGGCACCCCTCGCGACTGCCTTGTCGATCTCCGAATAGACACTGTCGATCTCCGGACTGGTGTTGATCTGTAGACTGGTGTTGATCTCCGGACTGCTGGCAATCTCCGCCGTAATCCTCAACTGCACCAGGCTCGTAACAACTTGGTTCTAGATTGAAGAGTGCTGTAGCAATCTGTCACATGCTATGCATCTAACGACCTTGCGTTCACCCTGAGAGGAAGCTACCTAACGTTTTGAGGCATTTTTCAACTCCAGGATTTTTAAGCAAACACTCACACTCACTGAACGAGAGACATTCTGGTAGTCTGCCACCTCCACCGATTCACATGAGCCCATTCCGGTAGTCTGCCAATCCAATCACCACCACCAAGAAAAACTCCAGCTCGAAGCTCTCCTGCAATGGCGCCGTCAGAGGCCCGAATCCTTCACCAGCAACAACTCGGAAACCACTTTCGGTCTTTCTAGTCATCACAACAGGCGTCCTTTCTAGACACCAGCTAAAGATTCGGTCTCAGAACTGGGAATACTCACAACGAGTGCCTTCTTCTGCACTGGATGTTGCAAGTTCACGCCTGCATTACGAAGGCATCCCCCAAAATGCTAGATTTAACCAAACCGACACTCAAAGATGGACCGGATCGAACACTCGAAGATTGGGGCAAGCCCACGCTGCCTGGACTGATTACCTCCCGCAACTGGCCGTCGCTGCACTTAGCACTCAAGGCCGACTCCTTCTCAAGAAAATCGTTTCGCCCGAGTCTTCACTCTTGAAGCCGTGCAGTATGATCCATGTGCAATCTCTCATGTAGATTCAGCTTTATAAACATCGCTGAACAAACAGAAACGCTCACGCGGTATGTTGTCAAAGTTCAGAACTCGGTGCCCGACGTCCACAAGACCACAACCCTCTGGCCACCAACAAAAAAACGCCAAGTTCAAATAACGACTACGATCAAACGCCTCCTAGTCTCCGAAACATGGTCTCTCTCCAATTTGACAAGCTTCCGTTGCTTCGTGTATTTGGCTCCTCAAGAACGCCAAGCCTCCATCTCCAAACACAGAGCAATGAGGACTCCAGACCGCTACGAAATGACTTCTCGAGCTCAAATTTCCAACTCTAATTCCCACGCTAAAAGTACATCTTCCACCACATTTTGGAAACTCTCGCTCCATGGGAACTGAACCTTTAGACACCTCGACGACCTTGCTCTTCAACCAAGGAAAGATTCAGATTCCAGATAGTGCGTAGCCATCAAAGCCCTGAGCTTCATCTCGCTCTCTAGATCGCTTCGCACGTAAAGGCCGCCTGCATGAACGAATCTTCTTTTCCCCACCATAGGCCACCCCAAAACTCCAATCGAGAGCCGCAATTGGTCCGGCCTAGGTTTCCTCAGGTCTGCGCCTCCTTCCCGCTCAGTGCCCCCCGTACCAAGAGATTTTCCAGGAGAGAGACGATGACCTCCCCTCAAATTTTGGCCCTTTCAACATGGCCTCTTCTCATTGGCCCTTTTTCCACCAAGATTCTCCTTTAGCCCTAAATCTATGGTCAATAATGCACTAAATATCCATGTATGGATGTAAGACCCATTTCCAAGGCTAAAACACCCTAAAACCAAGGCTATGGTGCTAACACTCCAAGTTGTCTTGCAAATCCATCACACGCAAAACACTTCAAAAAACACTCAAAACTCAATTTTGAACTACTTTAGGTGTCAATTTTCACTACGCATACACCAATAAACATAGCGAGATCGTTTTCAAGTAATAAGAATGAGGAAAAGCTTCTAAAAAAACTGGAAAAACCTCATTATCGAACTACAGTAGTCAAGTCAATGCCATTTTTGAAAAATGTTTGCATGTTTGGATGAAGCCCACGAGGCAGAACCTCTCACTCCATCACGTGGGAGACTCAACTTGAAAAAGATGAGTCTCCAAACCTCCACGTGGAGGTCATAGCCATTTGAGGTCCCAAATGAGATGCCAGCTCTTGGACATGTCTTCAAACCGCTCCCAAGGGCCAATATACTCCACGACGCTCCACAAAGTTGGGTCGACGTGAAATTAGCAAACATGCGGCTCTCATGACACCTTATTGAGGCGTCAAACGAGTCGCTTATTAGTCATGTTGCCTACCTCAAAGCCTATTGGTTGTTGCATATAGATCAGCTCTCTAAATAGACCATTGAGGTAAGCTATGCAAATATCGAATTGAGTGACATTGAGATCTTCTACTGCAGCCACGGAGAGGAGGGTGCGTATTGAGTCGAACTTGACGATTGGGCTAAAGGTTTCCTGATAATCAACGCCTCGCTTTTGAGTGAAGCCCTTTGCAACTAAACAAGCCTTATATCTGCTCACAGAACCATCAGCAAATAGTTTCAGTTTATAGACCCAGCGGCATTTGACGAGGTTGCATTCCTTTGGTATCTTTTCAAGGGTCCATGTATCATTTTTGATGAGCGAATCATATTCTTCATGCATGGCAGCGAGCTAGTGCTCCTTCTCGGGTGATGCCATCGCCTCTGTATAGGTCTCCGGTTCTTCGGGTATTTCAATACGAGCAACTCAAGCATAAGAGTTCCCGTTAACTGGATAAATCCATTCTCCAAATCTGGAGGGTGGGTGCCGAGGTCTTGTACGAGTAATGGATAACTCGGACGTGATAGGTTGTGCGCCCCCTCCCACTACTTCAGTAGGTGATGCTGGTGGTGAACTGATGTTGAGATCAATCAGAGCATGATCAATTCCAACTGATTGAGGTGTATTGGGGTCGTTCAGTGGTTCCACGTGATGATTGTTGATTGTCGTAGGACCATCTAAGCTACTCGAATTGAGAACAGGATCGACATTGTACCATACATCATCCGACTCAATGTCAGGTGGACTGGAATTAAGATCGAGCACTGCAGGTGCTGGTTGCACAGGAACTCCGGCGCCAAGTTGTGGGATCGATACCTGCAAATTATGAGGAGCGTCTGGGATTATCGGCATTGCTGGGGTGATATCTCCCATTACTCCAAACCATTGGTGTAGGTTCACATCACTGGAATCTTCTTCGGCAAGTTTCTCGTCAAATAATACATCTCTGCTCTCATCCATGCGTTGAAGATCATTGCTCCAAATTCGGTAGGCCTTGCTAGTAGCTGAATAGCCCATAAAATGCCCTTTCTGCTCTTCGATGTTAGCTTCTTGCGAAGCTACTTCGGTACATACACATAGGCTGTGGTACCGAAAATCCTTATGTGAAGCAACTGAAGGCTTTTCTTTGTACCAGAGCTCAAAAGGAGTGCGTCCTGTTATAGTCCTAGTTCCGGTGCGATTGAGTGTATACACAGCCGTGTGGGCTGTTTCTGCCCAAAAGCAAATATGAACATTGGAAGAATGTAACATGCTACGTACAGCTTCCATGATCGTTCAATTATCTCTTTCCGAAGCGCCGTTTTGCTCTGGGGTATACACCGTGGTCAGCTCTTGCTTGATTCCTTGTTCATCAAAGTAACGTGTGAACGCTCGATTGGTGTAGGGCGGTGGCGCGGTATGGGTACACAAACGGACTGTCCCTCTAGGATTAACAGATTCCTAGGACACATCAATCACCAAAGCTAAACTGATGTGGTGAATTCTTGTGTAGCTGATAACTGAATAACATTTGCATACTTGCTATCTACCTATGGAGCCTTTTGCAGATGATTTTGGAGGAGTTGGAGTTGTCCTGATGATTCCTTTTGTTTTAAAATCAGGAATTGTCCCACTTGCCCAAATTTAGCAAAAAGACATGCCCAGAAAGTAAATTTGGGTGGAAATTTCCCAGAAGGAATTTTGAATGTTAGATAATTGTAAAAGTAATGCATACATTATGTTATTTATTTAGAAGTTTCAATGTACTATCTGACAATCCACGTGAAAGGCCTCAATTTCTCTGGTTTTTTCGACACTTCTAAAATAATGTGAAATTTGTATTTTCCAATGAATTAAAAGATATTAGTAGATGTATGTATGTATATGTAGGTGCATGTACTACCAAAATTATCAAATGTTGTATAATTCATGTGTGATAGTAGTAGTGTGAAAATTATCCAGAAAGGAAAAGACTTCTCTAGGACTTGAGAATTCAGAAATAGTTTAGAGAACTCTTTAGTCACTATATAAAGAGGAGGGAAAACATTTCAAGTGATATAATGATTATTGAAGAGAGGAGGAGGCCCATGGAGGGAAGTGCAGTGGAAGCGCCATGTGTAGGAGAAGGATAGGGTCTACAAACACGTAAGCCAGTCGTGATTGCACTTGGACGTCTACAAGGGAGGGAAATGGAAGGGGATCTGTACAACAAGTTATTGCCATGATGTGCTTTTATTGCCATGATATTTTGTTACATTTGTGCCGTAGATAGTGTGGCACATTAACCCTTAACCCCTCATCGCCGAATGGGACGAAAAGTGCCCTACACAGTCTGCAGTCCACTTTGAAATGCTCTAACTTTTGCATTCAATGTTGGAATTCAATAAAACTTGTTGGAAAAGTTGCGCATAGTAGTCTAGTATCTATGGTAAAATTTTCAGATCAATCCAAGACATATTGAGTTTCTGAAAGTCATTCGAAGTTCTCAGGTTCAATTTGGGTTCAGCACACTGCATTGTGATGGCTGCAACTTCGGGGGATTGTATCTTTTTCATCAAATGTTTGTTTTCAATAAAATTTGTTGGGTTTTGTTCCAATATAGGCCTAGTTATTGTGGTAAGATTTTCATGCCAATACAAGTTGTTTCAAATGTTTGGGAGAAATTCAAAGTTCAAAATYCAGAAATTTTTGCATTTCARTGAMCTTTGGCGGCTCATAACTTCTTCATATATGATCCTTTTTCAATAATTTTTGATGAGAAAGTTGCGCTTACTAGTCTAGTTTTTGTGGTGAAAATTTCAAATTCATCCAAGACGTTATGAGTGACTGAGAAACATTTTAGTAGAAGGAGGTTCAGCCACAAATGCGAGTTTTTGCTACTTTCTTCGCTGTTTTTTGACATTTCAAATCCATTTTGCAAGCACAATGAGTTAATTTTATGATATTTTTTTTTACTGAAGTGTTTATATTCCGGTTTGGAATTGCTTTGTGGTTTAAAGTTTTTTCATTTGAGTTGGTTTAGAAATCGAATTTCACCTCCAAATGTGTTTTTCAGAAGATTTCAGCACCTTTTTTCAACACTAAAACATTATAATCTTTCAATCTATACGCTCAATTGACCCCAAATTTGTTCCACACCATCTACAACATGCATACTATAATATTGTACGGTTAAGATCTTCATAACTTACTGAAATTTAGACTTTTAACACTTGCAAAGGGAGGATGCTTTTAAGCATGGTTGGAACTTCGGCAATGAGGGGTTAAAGGACATTTTTATGTCCAAGCTTGGGCAAACTTCATTAGATTTCTACATTAAAATATACATTTCAAAATTTTGGTACTTTTCACATGTATCAATATGTGTTTAAAACTTAATTTGATGTTTTTGTAATTTAAAACATCAAATTGAATTTCATAAGAGTTTTTGAAGAACTTGTTGTATAAAAATCATAGTAACTACAAAAATGTATAAAATAGTATGAAAATTTTATGAAAAATAGAAATAACTGTTTCAAACATCATGGATTCATGGCATAATTGGTGTATACTTGGAGCTTACACAAAAATAAATTCAAAAAGAAAAAGTTAAAAAGTGTTGTATTTTGAGCCTTCAAAATACTATCTTCAATGTGTTACAAAATTTGCAATTTAAACATTTTGAAAAAAATCAAATTGGATTAAATTTAATAAATTATYGGAGCTTCATTTTCTTAGTGAAGCTTAAAAGCAATTAAAATAAAAAACTACGTGAAAAAATCAAGTTTGACTTTCAAAATGCCCATATACAACATTAGAATTTGAAAGGATTGCATATTTTTCCAAAGTTTTATTACATAAAACGAAATGACTATGAGTTTTTTAGAGGAAGATTCTCTTTTAGCTATAATGGTGATATAGACCTTTTTATTTCTGACCATAGGCTATTTGCAAAATCGACCAAGGGATGATTGCAATATTGAGAGTCAATCACAATGAGCCACAACTACTTTGGGACTACACTGTAACTTCATGGAAAGACAAAGTCTCTAGATTGGAAATGGGGTGGTGATCAGAAATGGGTTGCTTCCTTTACACCATGATTTTTGTCACTATTATTTTTTTTTCTTTGAAATCTCATATTATTTTTAAGAAATTGTAAATACTATGATCACATATAATATTACAACAATCARAGGATTTTCAATTATGACTACAATATTCCCTAACAGAGCCAAAACATGAAGGTTTACAAAAGTCACTTGTTCTAGTGAATTTGACTACTTTGACTAAAAAGGCACAAGTCTCTATTGTAGTATGCAAGCACTCCACCATCAACAGAAAGATTGATTGTAGCTACTAACTCAACCTAATGTATTACAAATCTCAAATGGTGTGAAGCTAAGCTATAAAAATATCATAAGGATGCGTATAAGTTGGCTTATCTTAGGCTATCCATATGAATGAAGACTACTTTAACGGAGTCAGCTATAAATAACAGGTAGTTTGATTCTATTCTTTGATTTATAAAAACCTTTGGAATTTAGTCACTTACACACTATAGGTCCAAACGCCTCAAAACAAAGTCCGTGCACAACTCTTTGCCAAAAGCTTTCAAGTGGTATCAAAAGGGTTTGTTACACAATTATACTATAAAAAAATTTTTAAAAATGAATATCCCTATCTTAAGGTATAGATTTGTTAAGTTATGATCCTCTTGAAATCTAGTTACTATGGTAAAACTTTCATGTCAATTGAAGTTATTTTGAATGCTTGGGAGCAAACACACTTGACAAAATCCAAGCCTTTTTCTTAATGCATTCCGTTTCTTCTTCATATGGTATCCGTTTGCAATCAAATTGACTTATTCGAAGTAGATGAAAAAAATAAAAGAATTTGTAATAATATTATACTTCAAAGTTGATGAAKAACTTAAGAATAAATTACARGACATAATCTAGCATAGACAATATAGATATGTGAAAAAGAGMAAAAATATTAAACACCAACCAAAGTGTCTTAACCAAAAAATATAGGGTGTGAAAATGAAAGAGATATTTTGAACCAACCAAAGTGTATTAACCAACACACTTTTATCTCTCTCATGAAATTTGAATCCAAAGAATGGTAAAAAATGTGTTTAGATGCACCTCAAGCTCACCTCAAGCCAAAGTCCAAACACTTTCACCAAATCGCCAAAAATCAAGATATGGGTCATTGCAAGAAACACCTGCGGTTTTGTGGACACTTTGGCTATAGTACTCATGGTTTTACAGTACTCCCAAAAAATTAGAAATTTTTTTTAAAAAAAATATGAAAAATATGTTTAATATATACCTTTAAGAAGAAGGTACCCTAAGAAGGAAAAGCATAGAAAAATTTTCTAACTCGGTGAACCAGAAAAGTGCAAAATCTCATGAAAATAGGTACTTTGACATGTTTATTTGTAAAAAATAGGGAAATAATTTTTTTCAAAAATTAAAAATTGGCCATGTGGGAAGAGTTGATGGCGATGAGATTTCACCAAAAAAATGGTCTTAAAACCATCATCAATGTTTTGAAATTGCGCGCAATGGGAGTGCTATTTGCACTCATGTGGAGGACATTAAATAATAAATTTTTAGATTCACTTTGGTAGATTTATGCTTTTCTACTATGTTAATAGACCATGACAATTTCAGCTCCAAATCATTAAATTTAGTGACTCACAACGTAGTAAAAACCTCTAAACCTCAAAGTGTGACAAATTAGCAAAAATGATTTTTAAATATAAATTTATTTTTTAAATTTTTTGAAAAAATAAAAGATATGATTATCATCAAGTTAGGCATCTCCAATAAAAATTTCAAGCTTATGGGATTCATGCTTCAAAAATTATTGAAGATTACAAGAGAGCAACACTATTTGTGACGGAGAATAGGACCGGTGTTTCTTGCAATGACCCATATAGAAATAAGAGATTAGATGTGCTTTACATTTTTTCATGGAATAAAAAAAAAAGTAAAATATAAAAAGCAAGGTTGAAATGTGCTTGAGGTGTGCTTGAGGTCCACCTCAAGCACACCTCAAGCACACTTTCATTTTTTTCATGGAAAATAAAATATAAAAAGCAAGGTTGAAATGTGCTTGAGGTGTGCTTGAGGTGGACCTCAAGCACACCTCAAGCACACTTTCATTTTTTTCATGGAGAAAATAAAAAAGTAAAATATAAAAAGCAAGGTTGAAATGTGCTTGAGGTGTGCTTGAGGTGGACCTCAAGCACACCTCAAGCACACTTTCATTTTTTTCATGCTTGAGGTGTGCTTGAGGTCCACCTCAACCACACCTCAAGCGCACTTTCATTTTTTGTCATGGAAGGCCATATTTGTTACATTGAGACTTTTGGCAGTCTCATTTTTATCTTCCACTCGATGATAAACCACTTCATCTCTTTACTAGTATTTTTTTTATAAATAAGCAACAACACCAATTTTTAGAATTTCATTACACGATCACTATTTGTGCACTATTTGTTTTCAGTTCCAATTACTCTTTTTTTAAATGAATTTTTCAATAACTATCACTTTGTCTCAAAATCTACGAAAAGTCTCAATTTAACGAATATGGCCTTTGGGGTGATTATGGTGTGTGCTATTTTGGGCGGGATCGGTTCAATATTGTTGTGGTCCGGCAATGCACAATCCTCTAGCTTAGGCAATACTCTTTGCATCTAAGGTTGTTCAATGGCTTAGGGTTCGTCTCGCACACCTTCCAATACTCACCAAATACATGGTGCTCTTGAACTTTAGAAGTAAAGAGGAAATTTGGAAGGATAGAGGATTTAGGGTGTTTTTTGTCATGGATTCTTTGCGGGCTGAGAAAAGCAAGCATTACGATTGAGGAAGCACAGAGAGAAGGACAGGAAGAAGAGAGCAAGAAATAGGGCATTAGAGACAGAGCGATATCGAGAAGCTGAGAGGCAACAGAGTTCTACATCAGAGAATGATGTGAGGGAGCAGATTGGGATTCCATCAGCTAATTTTGGGGTGGCTGTGTCGAGGGACACAAAGGAGCTAGCCTACACTGTTAATGCTTTGACCTCCGGTCGTAGATTGGGATATCAAAGGGCAGTTTTAGATAAGCTACTTCAACAACCGCTCTTGCAAGTTGCGCTTTTAGCTGTTGTAGTAGAACGTGAGGAACGAGAACAATGTAGAGTGGTGTGCAATGGAATTGCGGATGCTTGGAGGGAGTTGAAGTACGGAGTTGGCAAAGATCGCTATCTAGCACAGAATGTGCTCGAAGCGGCTGTGATTTCATTGGGAGATGCTTGAGCAGCTCGAGCTGCGCATGCATGCATCAGCATGAATAGAAGTACTTTGCGACGAGCCTTGAATAGGAGGCGTTCATTAAACAACCGAGAGAAAGGGGCTGTTTGGACAAAGGGAGATCGTAAGCGGAGGAGGGATGTTCTTTTGGAAGAAACCATTAAAGCTGTTGTGGCTTGGTGGACGGAGGAAACACAAGTTAGCCCGCAAGAAAAAGATGTGAGAAGGAAACAAGTTGGAGTACGGAAATTTATCTCACATGCTGGCCATTGGTTGGAAGAGTCTCAGGTATGCTTTCACGGTGCATCACTTATTTTTTGCATTGTACTCTATAACACATTTGTTGGTTGCAATCATATTRAATGAGTATGCTCCACTTCTATGATTTTTAGTTCCAASAGCATTGTMCAGAYTAGGTCAAAAGTCCTGCAACTTGGTTTATAGTGCTTTTCTTGAACGACCATAGCCGTCATACAAAATTTGTATGACTGCTAGTGGTTGTTTGACACCAATTTGGTTTCCAGAAGCATGAGGCTTTTTGTAAATAATCCTTGAACTTTTAAAGGACAAACTTTTATTCCGGAATTACGAACCATATATGATTCAGGAATCACGGTTGTCTAGATAACAGGAATAATTGTTTTGGAAACGCATGCAAGCATTCCGGGATGAGGAATGAAGTGAAAGTAGTATTTTAGAATCAATCCTGAATCCGGGAAGATATCAAAGTTTTAAAATCAGTCTAGAACAAGGAAATAGTAATCCGGGATTCCGAGATGGTAATATGGAATCATGAGAGAGTAATCCAAAATCTGGAGACAGTAATCTAGAATCCGGAGATGGTAACCCGGAATCCGGAGATGGTAGTTCGGAATGGCGGAATCCGGAGATGGTAATTTGGAATCCAGAGACAATAATCAAAAATCCGGAGATGATAATCCGGAATCTAGAGATAGTAATCCGGAATCTAGAGATAGTAATCCATAATTGGAAGATGGAAGTTTGGGATCAGGCTGAAATCATTATATATAGTGGATGGATAGAATCAATTTCAAATTAGAGAATGTACATTAGAAGTTTGGAGTCAATATGGATTCATTCCATAATTTTCATATACTGCACTTGAATTTCAGACTTCTAGGATCTTGAAATATATTGTAGGAATTTGATAGACTTGAAGGGTAGAGTTTAATACATAAAAAACTAGGGCTGGGGTGAACTAACCCCCTCGCTCAGCCACTCGGGCCCTCCCTGAAATTTTTTATTTTCCACGTATGATAGAATTTGAAAATTTTGAATTCATATTTGCAATCAGAGGCCTAAATTATGTAGGAAGGTTGTAGAAGGTAAATTAATCAAGACCCAAATAGGAGGCATTTTGTTTTACTTGCACCTGTAGAATGACTTGGAGTGGCGGAGCAAAGGGGCTAGTTCACCCCAGCCTAAAACTAGTAGGAGTTGATTCAACAACTAAACTCTAATGTTACCATGTTGGTTTTGTTTCAGCTCGATTTCTATACCAGCTTTAAAGCATCACACAATCAACTCAAGGTATCATTCATCTCTTTCAGAAGGTTGCGTCTATATTTCATCAAACGACTTCATGATTTCAACAGTGATTGCTGTAGACACCACATGGAGATGGCAGAGATTACTATCGGCTTCAATAACATGCGAACTCTGAAATTTCACTTTGGGCTCAGTGAAACAACTTGCACTTGCGGTTGAACAAGTATATGCTGCAACATTATTAGATGAGAGCATGCGAGTGGCTCTATGGTATGCCAAGCAAAGCACCACACATATACTCACTCAACCCATTTATGGGAACAAAGCTTGTGCCCCAAACTAGAGGGGAGTATGTGGCACAAACTAACATGCCTTGAGGGCGAGTGCGATGTATGTGGTTTCCATATGATTCCACTTTGTGAGCAGGAGTACGATTTGGAAAATCAAAGGCTGATGGAGTGGCGCCAATTTGAAATGGTGCTCACAGGTACTAAAACCAAGGCAGGGGCTCCAAAGAAAGTAGTTATACTTGTGTACAAACAAACTACACCGCTTATTTTCCTCCAACATGCAGCTTCAAAGATCCCTGAGTTTGTCTTGCATCAACACACAGCCCGGTGGCAAGATAGTCAATTTAAAGCCAGCTTAGAGAGCCTGCAAGAAGGAGAGGTATTGTCTTTGATTGATTTTGCTGAAAATTATTCATTCAAGGGGCAAGATGAAATACAATCTATGCATTGGTACAACTTCTCAATTACTATTCTTGTTCACATTATGTACATTGTGAATCCATCCTTTGATTCACGGGACCCAAAGTCAAAGCGGCTCCACACAAGGTACTACTACTATGTGTCGGATGACCCAAAACACGATAGCTTGTTCGTACAACACTGCTTGAACTTGCACTGGATAAGCATGAAGGAGTCCGGATTAATGCCTAGGCGGCACATTGTCTGGTCAGACAGATGCGCTGCCCAATTAAATGCGCCACCGCTTGGTTTTATGTCGCAAGGTGAGTATAAATGTATTATTCAACTACTAGTTTTTATACTTGCATGCTTATTATGTTACTTGCTTGTTATCCGTTATATTGTCTTTGCATGTTTGTTGTTTAATTTTGTAGACACATTAGATAATTATACTTTGGCCATGGCCACATAGCCCCCTATGAGAACCATCTACTGAATTATTTTTTGTTTTGGTCCAGGTACCCTTCATTAATTGTATGCAAGGCCCTTTCTTGTAGGTGTACCATGGATTGGCACTTCTAGGGCACCGACCATGGAAAAGGCCCCCATGATGGCGCAGGAGCATGCCTCAAGCAGAACATTAGAAAGGAACAACTTCAACCTAATAGTAGGAAATTACATTGTGCTTTAGATGTAGTCGAATCACTATAAGAAACCTGCGTTTTTGGCGACAACGCAGGAAAACGTGCCACTGCGTTGAAATTGACATCACCACCCATCATCGTTGCTGTCGTCCAAAATGCGTTCTTTTTTTAACGTCGAAAAATGTGACAAATTTCAACGAATGTCACAAGAAACGTCCCAATTTTCGGTGACGTCACTGCAAATCCGGCAAAACCAAATGGCTCTAAGGGTGGCACGTGGAGGGGTCCTGAGCGCCACCTCGTCTATTTTCGGGCAACTTTTGCCAAGCGGAAATTTTTCCAAAAAAACCCGGTCTACCCGGGGCAGTGACGTAGACCCATTGAAAATTATGACGTGGCAGGAAAAAAATCTGACGTGGCTCTGCCACGTCAGGTGCCATGTGTCTTTTTTTATGAGGTTTTGGGGTTCCTAGGCTTGTTCTCTGCGACGTCATGTACAACGTCACGGTGTTTTTGTAGACATCAACACGAACATCATCCCATCATGCAAGATGTCGTATACAACGTCACAGTGTTACTTGGAACATCAATACATACGTCATCGTGTCATGTGAGATGTGGTGGTTCATTTGGAAAAAGATTGATTAGTTGTTTTCAATGACATTATACACCATTCAAAATACATCATACACTGTACACCATACATTGTATACAATACACCATTCAAAATACATCATTCACTGTACACCATACATTTTATACAATACACCATTCAAAATACATCATACATTGTACACCATACATTATATACAATACATCATATAAAATATATTATATATGATAGTTGACATATAAGCTCATTTAATTGTAAGTATATTTATATGAGAAACCATCTGATATTTATACAGGTAGAATAGTAGGAGGAAAGACAAACCATATGGGATATACTTGATGCATTAGGATTTAGATCTTGTCTATCTGGATGTCTTGGTAGACATTGCAAAAAATATGTGCATGTTTGAGTTGACATTTCAATTCATGTGTCGTTTGATGTCTTAATTAACATCTACGAAACAATGCTAAAATTCATAAACAATGTCTGACTGTTCTAGCATGGCATGCCATCACTTTAAATTGTTACATCAACTACAATTTCTTTTTAATTTGAAGATGTGGAAAAAAATCAAGAATTTCACACCCACTTGTGTTTTCTCCCAAAAGAGTGGATGTAAAAAAGGAGAAAAAATGTTGCATGTGTGTAAAGCAATTTAATTGACTAAATTTTAGGAAAACAAAACAAAATTTGATATACATGTGCAACACGACCTTAGAAGAATGAACTATTTCCAATTTTTTCAAGAAAATTCACAAATTCCAATAAATTGTATTAACCCTTCATAGACTAAGAGGACACAATGTGTCCTCTTCAAAGTTTTCAATGGCAATTTCTTGGGAGGGTGAAACAAATCTCAATGTTTTATAAACTAAGATCTTCTAGATAAAAAAGTTTTCATACTTCATGCATATTCCGATTTTCTAATTTTGAATGTAAAATGTAGTTACAAAAATTATTTAGGTTATGTAGTCAAGAATGTAGTCTAGTACGAAAAGGAAGTGAAAATAATGTTTTTCATGAAAAGAGAAGTAGAAATGGAAAAAAATATGTTTGTAGATGTTTTTATTTTTTAATGCACATAAACAAACAATTTTTGAAAAATAAGTTCAAATTTTAATTTTCAACAATTTATAAAATAAAAGACTTAATCTAGTGTAATTAACATAAAAAAATGATTAGAATGATTTCAAAATTTTATAAGATGTTCTAAATAATATGATAGTAATATCAGTTTTGAATTTCAAAAATTTATGCATATATAAATTTTTATGAAATTTGTAGAATCCAATATGGTTGGTTTTGACTTTCTACTCTTCATGTTTGAAAATGTGTACAAATTTGAGAGAGTTTTTTATTTTTCAAATTTTCAAATAAAAAAATACAAAATTTTCTTTGGATTCCAAGTAAACTTTTTTTAGGGGTAAAAATCCTTCATTCATCTTTTTATAAATTATATTCTCCAAAAACTACCTAATCATCTTAAATTGTTATAATCTAAAAATCTAACGGTCAAAATTTTCTACAATTAATTCTATSCATATTATATAAAGTAGTCTTTGCKTTTGTAAGGTTAAAACTAAAAAATTTAAGCACATTTATGTGCAAGAAAATATCAAAGTGGTACAATTCATTGAAATCATCCATTGTCAAACCGTGTTAGTCCTTGAGGAGTTAAAAAACATAAGATGAGAAAACAAATCCACAGTTTGACATCCAATAAGCGATATTTTCTAATGAAAATGGGTGTCTAAATGAATTATGAATGTCACATGAACAATTTTGTTGTAACCAAACAAAGTATCTCCATCATGTTTTATGTTCTTGTCTATATGTCCACACTCCTAAGTCCTTTTTTCCAAACATAAATTGCTTCACAATAATAAAATCACCCATTCATATGAGAAATGCTTGAAGGTCTTCCAAAATATGAGTAAAAATAATAAAATTTTGTTAATAGACAAATCGTTAATTCTGTGCAGAAGGCGTCTAATTCCCCACTGCTTTCTCTGCTCCCCATTTTTGGTTTACACCTCTCGTTTTTTCACCCCTTCAACCCTTTCTCTTCCCCATTGCCTTGCTTGACGCATCCAGCACCACATCACTTTTTTTCACATTCCCCATTTAGACATTTAGTGCTCTACTCTAAACCATTTATTTACACACATCCCATTTTTTTTTCCATTCCCCATTTTTTCCCCCACTCCCCAATTTTGTTTTGCATTCCCCATTTTTTGCTCCTCACTCCCCGTTTTTGATTGACACTTCGCAATCATTTTTTTCATTGCCCATATATTTTCCCCTAAGCAATTTCTTGCCCTACACTCCCCAATTTTTTTTCCAACTCCCCATTTCCCCCCCTCTCTCCATTTTTCTTTTGGACTCCCCATTTTCATTTCCTCACCCCCAATTTGTTTCCTAATTCCCCAATACATGTTTGCACTCCCTAGATTTTTTTGGGCATTCCTGAATCCATTCTCCACTCCCCATTTGTCTGCTCTTAAATCCCCATTTTCTCTCCCACTACCCATTATTTTTCCAACTCCCCATTTCTTTTTTGCACTCCCCATTTTGTTTCCACTCCAAGTTTTGTTCTCCACTYCCCAATTTCTTCCTCCAACCCACCCATTTTTCAACATCACTCCCCATTATGTTTTGCTCATCCCCCATTTTGTCTCCCCCCCTCCAATTTTTTTTCCTCCACTCTTTCATTTTTTCCACCGACCCCCATTTTTTTTCCTCCTAATATCTGATTTTGTCCTTGGTGAAATTTTTTTTTCACCAAGCAACTTCCTTTTTCCAATGAATTCCCTTTTTTTCCCCCTAAACTCCCGTTCTTTTGAATATGTCCATTTGTTTTTTGGATTCCGCATTTCCATTTTCCGATTCCCCCTTTTCTTAAACCTGAATGCAATCCATATTTGCACTCTTCAATGTTTTCTGAGCATTCACGGTTCCACTGGACTATTGTCCATTTCTCCACGATTCCACATTTTCTCCCCCACTACCCACTATGTTGCCCATTGTCCATTTCTCTATTGCATTCTCCATTTTGCTGCCCATGCAAACCTTTGTTCTGCACTCCCCAATGTTTATCCTAAACTCACCCATTTACATTGTCCCACTTTCCCTTTTATTTTGCCTACTACCAAATTCCCCCCCTCCTAAATTATTTTTCATCCAGTTCTGCGTTTTTCCAGCACCACTCATTTTCCCTCGTTGAACCTAATTTAATTTTGGCCAAATAATGGTTTTCCCCCTCGCCTTCTACTTTTTTATGTATTTGAGCATGCGTGAACCCATTCCATGTTCAAGTACTGTCCATTTGAAAGGCCACTTTCGGGTTCAAGTCATAATTTATTAATTGGTGCATAATGTTTTTGGACAATATCGGTTCTTCACTACAATATTTTAACAAGCACATGAACCACATGAGAAATTTATGCGCACCAACTCCCATTCCACATCCCTTCAGAACAAGTTTATGACACTTGTGGGAGCAGCTGCCCCTTTTTGCACTAATTTCAGTCCGGGCAGCGTCCTTCCTAAATCCAGTGACGCTGCTCGCAGTAGCTGGGGAGAAGTCCGCTGACGTGGCCATCCCGCGTTTTTTTTAACGTCACCAAATATTTCATGTAATGTTGTATCTCACGTCACTGACGACACGTGACATTGCTAGTGACAACAACACGTTTGCACCCTTTTCTTAACTTGTTAGCTTGGACATCATCTGAGATCGTAAAATCCGGCACGCGTTTATCAGAAAACGCAGGATGTCATTTAAAACAGGCACACGTTTTTTTGAACGTCACGTGTTTTTGCTAAAACGTAGTTAAAAATGCAGGTTTCTTATAATGAATACTTGAAGACGTCCATGGATAAGTTGCATGCTGTATATCCTGCTGCAAAAAGAGAGGGTGACAGAAACTTTATCTTGATTGGCAAGTTTGAAGTGTGCCGGAAGCATCCCAAGGCTTGTGCTACAGTGGACGGGAGCAGGGGTATGCATTCAGTGCGTAGTGTCGGTCTAGAGAACAATGTACAGCTACAGGTCCRGGACTATTCCTGTTTTTGTGAAGTATGCGTGCAAGGTATAAACGGGTTTTGCCCTAGCAAAGGATACGCTCTCCCATGGTCACTAGTTAACCTTCGTCCCATAGCTCCTGCGGATGCTGTACAAGAGGAGGAAGATCTAAATCAAGATTGGGAAGTAGAGCTAGATAGCCATGACCATGCGGTAGACCTAGAAGTCGGGGATCACTTTGCCATCCTTGTTGATCCTGATGATCCCAATGCTGATGGAGCGGAGTTCTTTGTGCTGGTCTGTACAAAAAAGATGTATGTCGTTGAAGATGAAAATTTGACTGACAATTGGGGCGGAAAAGTGGATCGAGAAGATGAAGTTGTCGAGGGCCATTACTATCACTAGCAAGGTATGAAGAAAAACTCTTACATCTTGGTGTCAGCACCCGGCCCTGCAATCATATATTCACACTTAGTATGCGCGTCCAAGTTTGCTATGACACTACAAAAGCACAAGCAGAAAGCTCAGACATCGGTGTATAAGCTTAGTGATGAGGCTTTATGTAAGATTGATTCCATCCTCCGCAGTAGAAACCAAGATGCAGCTTTGGAGTCTGAAGACAAAGAAGAAGACCTAAACCAGAATGAGGACAATGAAGACTCTAACGGTGCAAGTGATAGTGAGCTTGAATAATTGGAGTCTTATACTTTTAGTGTATGAAAGCGGTGCAAGCTGAAACTTGTAGAGCTAGTTTAGCTTTATAGTAATAGCTCATAGTATGTGCCTACCCTACTTCTCAGTTTTGACGGACCAACATCACCTAGTACATGAAACCTACTAATCAAGTTTTAATTGAGGTTATAAAATTGTATTCCTAAACAATACATTTGTATTCTTTGTAATATATCCCTTCTATAACATGACTTTTGCATCCTTAGATATTGAACTTATAAAGGCCATGGTGCATAAGGAATTTTTTTTCAAGCCATACACATAAAAATATTGTACAAGGCCATTGTAAGGAAGTAAAGAATTGTACCACCAACCAACTTGTATATAAGGTAGGTAACCCAAAAGAGCCACTAAACTAAAAGCGCCATCTTCACACTATGTCCATCTCCAAATTTAGTTATGTACCTATGTGGAAGAAACGCATATAGAGTCAAACTTTGATCCTTTATAACTTTTGCATATTGTATCTAAAGGTTGCATTCTTTGGTGCATTGGAACTTCCTTTCACTTACCAACAAGACAATATGAAAATTTGACCAGCCTTATAATAGTAACTAGGCACAATACCAATTTGTGGCGCTTTGAGGATGCCTACCTTAATAGTAGTTTTCTAATTCAAAATGAATACAACATTGTCTCTGTACGCTGAAAGATAGCATACAAAATTTCAGCACATCAAATTTTATCCATTGCTTCTACCCTGGTTCTACAACACAGAGCCCCTTCAAATCTATAAAATGTTGGTTCAAAGCTTCTCTAACTTTGACACAATACAACTATGGAAGACCTCTAAACTTGACGAGGATCATCATGTTTGCACCATCTCCTCGCAATACTGTAACTCGTCGCTTTGACAATGAAACAGAAGACGCTCTTGTCCCAACTCCGATTGATTTGGTGAAGCTTGTTGCTTTAGTTGCCTTTGTAGCAAGCCGACTGATGCTCTTCTTTGTGGAAGCCGTTGTGACAACCTCGTGGCCCTTGTTTTTTTTGTACGTCTTGGATGCATTTGGTAGTGGTTCGATTATATTCTCTATTGCCCCCTCCATTGTACCCCGACTGTGGATGAAGTCACTCATTGCACTCATTCGCCGACCGCGCTTTGGAACTGTAGGGATCTCTTCGTAACCTAGAACTTCTAATTCTCCTGCAGCAAGTAGATCAGAGACAACCACAAATCTCTTTTCTCCGCGAGTACCTACCACTAGTGATGYGGGCACTTCCGAATCCTCTTCTTTGCATAATTCACTCTCTACATGGATGGCATCTTGGCCGGATCGTTCTCCTCCATTTTTGAAACTATCTGATCCACTGAACTTCACTAACCCCACATCATTGTCGCTGCTATTATACCAGGGCTCTTCTACCTCACTATCGTATTGCTATAACACCTCTCCTTTCAACTTTTCATCTAAACTATTCTTCTCCCAATGAACCTTTGTAGTAATAGGCCCTTCTGTAGTTGCATTGGGAATAATAATTGTTGGCATGAAAGGATTGGGCTTGGTTTGTTTTTTCAGGGGGCCCCATCCTATGATTTCTTTGTCATAAATGGGACACGAGAGCAAACCTTGGGCACAAGGAAAGTAAAAGACACTATGCCTGCAAGGCTGCATAGAAAAAGAAATGGGCTAAGCATGTGCATCAAAAAAAACATATTGCCTTAGCAATGAAATGGAAGTCAATCTAGTAGGCTTTTCTAAATAACATAACAATCCATGAGATTTGAAAGAGGTACAATTAAGAAGATCACTTCCATTCAATAACGCACCTAAAGCAATAGAATGCAGTCAATTATAACTAGTATGTAAGACATTCAAAGAACATAACAATTACTTGTATAAACACGGTTGCCTCTCTCTCCATGCATAATTTGCATTCGTCATTGCATATAATGCTGGGCATAGCAAGCACCGATACTTCATTTGTTTTGCTACCCTGCGATAGGGGCTTGATTTTTCCCCACACTCAAGTCTACATCATGATGATGGTAACTCTATCTTAGTTGAAGCTGCAACACATATGGTCAGTTCAGCCAATAATTAAAATTTCTTAATTCTATTCTAAATCCTAATCCAATTTCCTAAAGAAGTGGCAAAAAGGACAATGACATGTGTATATAACTTCTAGAATTAAGACCATCATGCATCCGGACTCCAAGATCCAAACTGACTCTTGCATTCAGGATCTAGGATCCGGAGTGAATCAAGCATCCAGCATCCAGGATCCAAGATCAAGCATCCAAAATCCAAGATCCGGAGTGACTCTTGCATTCAGAATCCAGGATCCAGAGTGATTCCTTTGTCCAAAACCAAGAATCTATGGTGGTTCGTCCACCAAATTCAAAAATCGGAGTTATTCCTTAATCTATAACCCAAAATCCGGAGCAACTCCCATCAGGAACTTTGAACCCGTTAGCCTCCTTTATCTGGATCTCCAAGTTACATGAAACTTGGGCTATATGTGAGATTCCGCCTTTCAAGAAATAGGATCTTCATTTAGGATATCCAAGACACAACGGAGTGATTTAGCCATCAGGACAAAAAGCAGAGTTCACTAAAGACTTAAGGATTTGCAATGCAAACTTCCGAGACCTACGACCCTCAAATAAAAATGCTACCAACAAGGACTCTATATCTAGACATAATCATACAAAAAGCAATAAGTAAGGGAGAATTGGTTGTTCCACGATAGGAAACGGAAGACTAAGAACCATTGTGAAGAAGCTACCTGCGTATGCTAATCTACCACAAATTTTTAGGCCATGAATTAGTTTGTAAAAATCCTAAACCATGGTTGTAAATGAAATTGCATAAAAAACATAAAGGATAAGAAGAGAGGGTTGATTCTATTATACCTACTATGCGAGTAATTGAAGGAGTTTTAACGACCTCCATATCCACAGAAGCCTCCAACTTCTTGGAAGCAACAAATTTTGCCTCAGGTCGAATTCCAATTGCCGTTGCATTGTCCAAATTGAAACGTTTCTCACACGATGTGAGAAGACACTGATTAGATGTTTGAGAGTGCTCATACAAGCAATAAAGGTGATATGTGTGGCCACATGCTAGGGTTGCATAGTCAAAACAGCTAAAACCACAATAAGCAAACAGGACACTCGTTTAAGGTGTGAGTCACAACGATAGGGAACTGAGGGTTGTCTTGCAGTGGCCGTGGGAAGAAAAAAGCGCCTTCACCATTTTGCATACGGCCAAGTTGCACCCTCATTGACACTAAGACCTTTTGTAAAGAAAGAACCCTATTTGAAATATCAGTTGTCTTTAAAGAAGACTCCACATATGCAATCTCTAACTCCTTGATCATTTTCTCGCATGCACCAATGGCCTCATTGTAGAATCGAATGTTACTTTCCTCTAACCCAATTTTGGAAGCTAATGCCTCAACCTCAGCGTTTAGAGCAAAGACTTCCACTCGAAGCACTTCACATCCCTCATGACCAGCACAATTGGGTTGTAACTCCAGATCTTGTAAGAAAAGGCTTTTCCTATTGAGACACTCTCTGACTATACGCTCCTTCTCACGCATCAAAGACAACTTCACTGTACTGTCAGAAACCATCATTTGGCGGTCGCTAAATAAAAGTTTTGCTCTTCGTAGTCGGTCCTCAACAGAACTAGTTTCATTGCTGTTTGTTTGCAAATGCACTTGACACTCTTCCAACATGACTTCACTTTTCTCTATCACACACATCATATCTTCCACATCCTCCTCGACCCAACTTGGCAATACTCCTTTGCACCCAAATCCACTATTAACCTTTCCCATCCCTAACATTTGATCGGCAATCAACTCAGACTTCATTGTAAGARAAAAGTTTGGGAAAAACCAAGATCATGACGAGCAACACTTAGCCTCTTTCTCCCTAGTGTAGCCGGTGCTATCTGACGACCACCATCACCCTCCCGTTCCCTCTTTTCCCTCTGTTCTACAGCCTTTTTCTTCAAACACTCTCTCACCTTTTGCCTCTCTTCACTAAACTGAGCCCAATTGACACTCTTCCCCAAGGACATTAGAATGAGGCCCCGTGCAAAAGCTATATTGATCTCTTTGTTAGGGATGTCTTTTGCATTGTACACACGGCAATACAAGTCAAGAATGGCGGCTTGCTCTTCTAACATTGTCTCTGTGTTGTATTTCCATCTCGACTTTGAACTCTTCTTCCCAAAATACCGGCAAATCACGCTCTCAGGGACTTCCTCATGGATGTCATTCACAGTGACATCACCAATGGGAAGGCCATCACATGCAAAGCGTGAAGGCTCCATTAACCAAAGTTGAAAGAAACAACACGCAACCCTAGGAATTAGGAAAAGTGTGGCTAGTAAATTGTACAGAAGACTTGCAGGATCCTCACACCTGACGTTTGGCATGGTAGATGCATTCAATGCTCACCAGATAAGGGAAAAACTTTGGCGGGAAACAATGAGATTGGGCAGCACATGTGGGAAACTAAATGGCGGGAATTCTAAAAGCTTGGACAATGCCACGTCTTAGGGCATGTCAATTCTTCCCCCAAAAAAATTTGGAGTCTTGGTTCAAGACCCACCTCGGTAGTACAGCTGGGTAACGCAATGACAGTTGGAGGCAATAGGGGCCTGTCCGGAGCTCCGACATAGTACGTAAGGAGATACCCCAACTAGGCCATCGCCATGTACTCAGTGCCTCGGTCGCTGCGGATGGTTTTTACATCATGGCCTGTCTCTCGTTTGAGTTGCGTGACAAATCTTTGAAACGCTCCGAGTGTTTCTGGCTTGGTCTTGATACATTCAATGACCCGAAAACCAGAGCAATAATCTTTAAACAAGATCATGAAGTATAATGCTCCTCCCACTGAAGGTGTATTCATTGGCCCACAGAGATAGGAGTGAACCAAATCACCTAGGGTTTTAGAGCGTTGTCGATGTTCGTCTGTGGAGAACGATGCCCGGGTGTATTTACCAAACGCACAACCAAGGCAAAATGATTGATGTCGATTGTCGAGAATGAGGCCATCGACAATGCCTTGGGACTCATCTTTTGGATCATACTGTGATTCAGATATGCAAGCCTCTTGTGCTAGACGTCCAAGGTTTGATGACTGTCTACGAATGTGGATACGCCGAAAGAGACGGCTGATGTTGCCGCAAGTGCTATGTTTTTAACCTTAGGGTAAACAACTTCTATATTCAGCTTGTACATGCGGTTATAAATAACTCCGGTCATAACAGTCTTGCTCGCTTCAAGTAACTGGCACCCAGTATCCGTGTGCAAGGTATAGATCTTCTTTTGAGCAGCAACGTAAGCAGAAAATAAATTTCGACCGAGTGAAAGAACGTGTATTACCCCCTTTAAGACACCGAAGCTATATTCTTCGTTGTGTTGAATCTTGATGATGATATCTCCCACGCCAGCCACTGTAAGCATTGCGCCACCGATGCCTTGTACAGGTTGTTGTTCCATAGAAACATCTTGGTACGTACATGGAGAAAAAAGATTTGTCATCGGTCATGTGCTCCGTACACCTGCTATCAACATACTAGTGAGTCGATTTGGGAAGAGCTTTGGTGATTGTTGCCATAAATGCCTTGTGCCCACTGTAGCGTTTCTTTGACTGATCAATACTGCTAGACCTGTGAGTTTGCGACTCGTGATGTCGTTTTTGATCTTCCTCGCTTGCTAAGCATTCTCAACCCCAGTGTCCAACGATACCACACTTCCAACATCGACTGGTTTTCTTTCRGTCATTGATCTCTTTCCTTCTGTCCGCTCGCTGTTCAACCGTGTATTCAAAAGTTTTATTACTAGTTGAAGCTACATAGGCAGCAGTCGATGTGACTTCATTGACTCTGGACTTCAAAGTATTCTCTGTTTGGAGCAACTGGAGTGTAAGGTTATTGAGCGTTTTTGCAGTATCAGGCTGCATACGCCAAGCTGGTATTAAGCTATCAAAGCCTTCTGGTAGGTTGCACAGGATCTTTGAAATAACAGCTTGTTCATTGAAGGTAACGTCACCTCTAGTTGCTAACTGCTGTACAATCACATCTAGTTTTCCGACAAAATCAGTAATACTCTCTCCCTGACTCATTAAACATTTATAGAAATCTTGTTGTAAGGTGTGAATATTTTCCGAAGCATTTTGCTCATGGAAGAGTTTGAGTTTGTCCCATATTTGTTTTGATGTAACACAGCTAGTGACGTGTTTTAACATACTCTCGTCAATGGCCTGACAAAGAATACTGACTACCTGATTATCTTTCTTTTGCCACGCAGCTTGGTCAATCGCCCCTGCTGTAGCGACGGGTTTGACCTCGGATCCATCAACTACGTCCATAAGCTCCCTTYCGAGGTGTATGGCTTGCATTTGGAACTTCCAAATGTGAAAGTTGGGTCCTTTAAACTGGSAGATCCCCCGAGATCACGGGCATTGTCGCTCATGATAACGGGATGTTTCTGACTGACTCTTGCGATGCTGAAAGAAGAAGAAAAATAAAATAAAATATCAAAGACGCAGTCTCATTTATGAAGGCTGTGGGCCCATAACCTATTGGAAAAACTACACAAACGACAAGTACACACAAGTTTCGGTAGCAGCAAGACAAATATATTATACTTCAATAAGTCTGACATACACCCCTCAGTGCAAAGCCGTGCATAGAGTACACCTCAACTGCTAGAAGCACAGGAACACTGAAAACTAATCCAATACCAAAACGAAGCATACTCATGCAGAGAGAGAGCTACTACTACAGGAGCGCGAGGTTAAAGCTACTCAGGGTCTGGCAAGAAGCACGGATCAAGAAAGCTCCGACGATCCAGCTTCTCATTCCAAGAAACTGCTGCGCTGGCCCATCCATGCTTCATTCTTGGACGGATGTCATCCAGTGTAGGACTGGTCGTCCAATACTTGATTTCGAGTTGTAAAGGAGGCCGGCAGAATTAGGGTTTCGCGCTGGAGTTGGTGGCTCACGAGCTTATGGCTTGATCACTGTTTGCTGGCACTGTTTTGCGTAGAAATTGACATTGCATTCTGGTGAAGGCAATTGCATCAATTTCATGCTGCTTCGCGCGAGTGTGAGGGCGCTTGATCGGTTCCCAGTTCGCAGGCATTTCGGGGCTTCTCAGCAATACGCATCTTGCAGAGGAGTGTTTCGCACGCGGCTATGGCGTCGACCCTTTGAGGTAGCGCCCAATTCTACCCCCTTGTTTCGAATTCGATCTCCACAGAATTGGCTTCGGGAACCGTTGGCGAGGTTGAGAATGGGGTGGGTGTGTTCGTCCTGTACGTTCATGAATGAGGCCGGACCGACGTGTGGTGTGTGCTCTGAGCCTGCACCTGGAGCGACAGCAAGCTGTGGCGATGCGAAGTGGACTTGCGAGGCTTGCACGTTTGTAAACACTGGGGAGACTGCTTTTTGTGAAATTTGTGACCATGGTCGACCAGCTCTGAATCAGTCTTCCAGAGGGGTTTCAGYACTTGCGACGTCGTTCCGACCTTTGCGTGCAATGGCCAGGGTGGAGCCTAGGGCAGAAGAAGATGTCACTCCAGTCAAGAGCCTGGAAGCGGAGTGCATCGTTGATGAAGAAGTGCCTCAGGTAGCCAGCGGTAGCAAAAGACCTAAGTCCAGGAAGCTCAAAGCTAAGGAAGCGGAGATAATCGAGCTTTCGGACTCTAAGGGTGAAGATGACATACCTGATGGCAAGACAACGAAACAGAATGGGGACGAGCCAAATGATTTGCTCAAGCAATTGCACAAAGAGAGGATGGCACGAATGCAACCAGGATCCTCAGATATTAGACGAAAGAAGAGTTCCATTTCTGTACCGTCAGGCTCTTCGGATGTTGTGAAGAAGGATGTGGAGAAGAAGGGAGTCATTTCTTTATCATCGTTGTCGAGGGAGCAAAAGCTGGCATTCATAGAGGCGGAAGGTACTTGGCTTGAGAAGCCAACCTCAGACCTGATTGTTTTAAGTTATAACGTGTGGTTTCGTGAAGATCTGGAGCTCCAATCTCGCTTGGATGCAATTGGAGACGTCATTCTACAGCACCGTCCCCACATTGTTTTCTTCCAGGAAGTAACGGAGGCCATCTACCAGATCCTTCAACGAGCAAGCTGGTGGAAGTCGTATGATTGCTCAGTCAAACCCGGAATGGCCTCGCAACGAGCATACTTTTGCATGCAGCTGAGCAAGCTGCCTGTCTTTTCTTTCCGGCAGAGCCCCTTTCGAAACTCAGTGATGGGCCGGGAGCTTTGCTTAGCGGAAGTGGATGCAGGAAAGGGCACAAGGCTGTTGGTTGCCACATCGCATTTGGAAAGCCCGTGCCCTGCTCCTCCGACTTGGAATCAGATGTTTAGTCCGGAGCGCGTTGTGCAAGCAAAGGAAGCGATGTCACTTTTGAAAGARTTTCCGAATGTGATCTTTGGTGGAGATATGAACTGGGATGATAAAAGGGACGGACCTCCACCGCTCCCCTCAGGCTGGTTTGATGCTTGGCTCCAACTACGCCCCGGCCAAGATGGGTTCACTTATGACACGAAGGCCAATGGCATGCTGTCAGGTAACCGCTCTTTGCGGAAGAGGTTGGACCGCATGTTTTGTCAGCTGAGGGACTTTGAAGCTGTTAGCATTGAAATGGTTGGAACTGAGGTTATACCTGATCTTTCTTACTCCAAAGAGAAGAAAGTGAAGGGGCAAGTGCAGATGATCAAGCTTCCTGTGTTGCCGAGCGACCATTTTGGCCTTCTCCTTAAGTTGTCCAGGAAATGTGCGTAACTCCAACCCTTGGACTCGGCTTTTTCTAKAAACTYTTTGTTCGTAGACTTTTGGTACCTTCTCATCTCATTCTTGGCTGAAAGTTAGCATTTGTGCAGTTTTGTAGCTAGCAAAGCCTTGTTTGTACAGACCAGACATACCACTTTATGTTTAGGTGAATATCTTGCAGGCTGCAGCTTTGAAAGGCGAAGTTGTGTCTGCTTTTGATTCATGAAGAGAGTTTTTTGGGTGCAGCATTGAATGTTTCTGTCGAGGCAGTACCGGGTATAATACTGTAGTCAAATYCCATGGCAATGGAAATAATCAAAMCATGTTTGATTTGATGTTTTAAAGTTCTGAGCAGTTGCCAAATTGGGGTCCTGCATCGTGTGTCTAAGTTGATACCGATACAGGTGCAGCAATGTGAATTCATACAGCACCGTCGTTGGACCTAGAGTTTGGTTAAACCCAATGCATCTCATTGGGAAGGAAGTTTATGGTACTAGCCAATTCCTCTATTGTATCTATGTCATACGAGGCTTGCCCCTACTACTTGTCACATACATGGGGTCTAATATGTAGTTTCAGCATATGATGCTTTAACAACATCTAGATCTTGGTAAGTCATGAAAAGTAATTGTAATTTGCACACTTCTCACTTAAGATTTATTGAAACTACATAATCATTGTATGTATTATATGTGARASAYRTRWRAGAGAGACTTCAAAAACCATACAAGTTCTTCTACCACATAATTTGTGTAGGGAGATATTTCTTGTATGTATTACATAATTTTGTTTCATACATGTTATATATTTATTCTTGCAACTTTTGAAGATAGAAACAATATGGTTCCTATTTGTGGTATAATCAATCAACACTGAATATTTTTAAAAACATGAAGCTTAGTATCCAATGAAGTTTGAGATGAATTAATTCAATCTTATGACATTCTAACGAGTAGTTTGATTATTTAGTGTAAACATTGCTCTTCAAATAAAAGATGCCCAAAATATTTCWAGTTTTGAATGTAGAATTSTGCCACACAAATTTTGAAAAGGTACTAGTAATTTTTATGTACAAATTTAAATATAAAATTAACTACAAAGAATTAAATTCAAAATTTATATGCTATGATAAATTTCACAATTAACCAATTTTGAAAAAAWMATTGTTTATGTTAAAWTAATGGAGAAGCATTTATGGTAGAACCACCCATACTTGATCATGGTCCAATAACCAACCTATAGACTAACATATTTCCAACCAAGGCCAAAATGTGTTATTTTCTCTTTTTTAAAGTTAGCACTAAAAGTTCATGACCCATACCCCAACTTAGTGTGCAAGAAAGTAGGAAGTAGTGAGTGGAAAAGTACTATTTTGAGTGATAAGGATTGGAAGAGTCTAGAGATTGGCAACATTTCGGTCAGGTGCACTTTTTGCCTTTGAGAATTCATAATAATTTCAATTCAAGCGATAAACTACCAAAGTTTTTGCAATCCCTGTCATTTCTATGAGTGCACCTTTGAAAATATTTGCTTTGTGTTGCACTACACCAAATCATGTCTAGAATTGCTTAAGTGATTGGTTATTGGTGGTTCTACCTTAACTTCAAAACTTTAACAAAATCATAATTATTTTTTAAACCTTAACTTTTTGTATAATAGGCCAATGTGTGTGGTCATCAACATCCCATAGTTTAAACATTWAATTTTTTTTATTAATTATATTTGAAGTATCAAGAATCTCAATTTGCATTGACATTTTTATAAAAAATGCACTYTGKTTWTTGTTTTATTTWWAAAAAAAATTCTTTTAATAAAATGAAGTATAAATCTATAAGCAACCATCAATCTTTGGGTATCCAACAATGTCCATTATTTACCATCTTTGTAGAAATTTGAACTTGAATAAAAACTTACCTGAAAAAAATTGAATGCTCCAAATATGTAGCCTGTACAATTATAAGAAATTAATAACTCCAAAATCAATATTTTTACTTCATAAATACATTTCTATATATACTTATATGGCTAGTAGAATAAAATAAAGTATTTGTATAAATATTATACTCTATTAAGGTAAACCAATACAAGATTTTAAAAAAATGTCATTATTTGAACATTCTTAAGAATGCTCAATAAATGAAACATTTTGCAATTTTGTTTCATCCAATTTGTTAAAATTATCACAATTTTTATTATTAGCTTGTCAATTTCTCTCTTACKTAATTATCTAATTCATCTTTTATAGTGCTGAATGAATACATGGACCAAATTTCCAACAAAAAWATGTTAAAAAAMTWTAGTAACAAATAATACATTTAAAARAAATATAGACTATCCTTTTAACTTCCAATAAGATCCACTGTGAAAGATAAAGATTAGACAATTCAACCGTAGGAAAACACTTGATTGCATATTTGGACGGAACTGGGTGCAGTTTCCTTATATAGTAGGCTCCGAATTTGAAGAAGGGCGCCACTACGCCATTCGCCACCACCCAGCTTGCCAGCAATTCCATAAAAGTATTCCCCGTCGAATGCGCGCCCACCACGTGGTCCTCGTTCTCTCCCCTCTTTAACTTATTAGTTCAGTAARCTCACCCCATGAATGCCGGCCTTGTTTTCAGGGCAGAGGCTCTGCCATCCCTATTTGCTCTCGTCCCTGCAGATTTCAATCCGACGACGCTGTCGGAATTATGCCATCCCGCACGCGTCCGGATCCATGCTGCCGTTCATAGCTTTCGATTTCCATCTGTCACTCACTTCGCCTTCTGTGGAGCTCAGAATTGGCCAAATCGGTGGAGAGATGACCAAATTAGTGACGCAATTTGCTGCGGATCAATMCGTGATCGAGTGATGCCAATGGTTAATGAATGAATTAATTAATATCGGCCTGTTTGTGTAATGATCTGCTGTGCCCTTTTTTATTTTTTTMATTGTGATCGAGGTCCTGGTCKTTGAGGAGTTGTGGCGGACGGAATTCCATGGAACGGGTGAGGAGTGAGCTGTGAGKGAGACACGATGTTGGAAGAGCAGTTAGCGTTTTACTTGGAGAAGTACCTGGGCCCTTATGTGCTGGGACTCTCCAAGGAAGCGCTGAAAGTCTTCGTCTGGCAAGGTTAGTTGTCACCTTCATTTGCCTCGTGTTTAGTAGTTGGACCATTCCATGTACGGCGTTGAATTGTTAGATGATCTGTGAGGTTTGATCAATTGAGGAATTCGATTGGAATTCTCGGGGTTTGCAATTGTATTTATTTTTATCGCGGAGCTTTTTCGTAATTGGATATTCAGGTGCTGCTGCTGCTTTGGGATTTTACCAGGGGGAGGAGAATGTGCACGAAGTAGKCCGTTAATTGTGAGATATCGGACATTATTGCAAGAGTGTCGCTTTGCGGGGGCAATGTCTATGATTAAGGACAGTCTCTGATTTGAAAATCATAAGGACCTGAGGATTTTGTTAGAATCGGAGGACTTGGATGTCGCTTTCTGCGTTTCTGTACCTTGCATCGGGCAAGTAGAATGCGAAGCGAGCAAGCTTAGGTTTAGCAGCTGTAACGGTATACTTACAATGCTTAATGATTGCGAAGTGTCGATGACGAGAATTTTCTGGAAGGATTTAGTGTCACCGTAATAAGGCTGCTGTGGATTTTTRTCCCGGTTCTTTTCATCAACCTGTCATATTAAACCCTTAAACCCTACTGTAGTTGTTCTGGACGATGCACGGCGTTCAACTGAGATGATTCTRACTACCAGGCTTATTATTGTACTGTACTGTACTGGTAACCATAGAGCATAGGATTCACTTAATTATCAACATTGTTTCAAGAGCTTCTTGAATGTTTACAATATTGATCAAGGACGTTGAGGTTTGGCATATGCGGGCCTTTCAGTTTATTTTTAGTATTTTGGTTCACGAACTGATGTGGTCCGATTCACCTGACTACCCAGCTATCCTTTGTGATTTTATCAAGTGCTTCTTGCTCTTGAATCTGCATGCAGGAGATGTGGAGCTCACAAACATGCAGCTGAAGCCAGAGGCTCTGAACGCCCTTAAGCTGCCTATCAAAGTCAAAGCTGGGTTTCTTGGATCCGTGAAATTAAAGGTTTGGTAAAGCTTGCGTTGCTCTCGGAAATGCTGTAGTAAGATTTTAGCATATCCTGGCTTGTAGGGTAAGACAGCAATAGAGTTTGTTGCGAATCAAGCCCKTGTCTGATTTGCGTGATTCTATATATATCATCTACTACTAGGACAAGYGAGGTCCTGAAGTTTGCTCTAGATTGAGTTGGTTATGATCGTGGGAAATTGCTTATTTTGATCTACATGCACTATGCATTCAAGCAGGGATTAGTCCTTATTAAGTTATTAAGATCTTAAGATTAGTCCTTATTCTATAATTTTTTCAAGTTATATCCCTGTGTAAATCTTAGATCCCGTGGAGCCGCCTTGGACAAGAGCCAGTGGTAGTTGAACTTGATCGCATTTTYATACTGGCTGAGCCTGCAACAAACGTGCAAGGAGGTGAATCTGATTCAGTACAAGAAGCAAAGAATCGACGAGTGAGGGTAAGTTCATAGTATCTGCCTTCTGGATTGGTTTTCTAGGAAGAGTTGCTGTCATAGTCGATGAATCGGCTATACAGACTTTTTGAAGCTCGCAAGCGCTCTGTGTTATGAACGTGTGTAATAAGATTACATACACTTGACCAATAGATGCTTAGGACTTGGTTTTACTTTGAGAAACACGGTCATGCTTTGCAATCGAATCTTTGAATATCATGCTGATATGAATCTCAGATATTTTTAGTCTGGCTTTGAACTTTGTGGAATTCATGCCTAAACTGCCTTTTCTTTAATTGCCGGGTCTCATCATTACCTTAATTTTGCTGTCTGATTGTTTATTTGAGCGGCTAAACCTAGACAGCATGGGTGTGAAGAGGGGGTTTCCACTGATGTGCTTGGTGGGGCCTACAGGAACAGGAACAGAAACTTGTGAATATCAGGGCAGAGAATAGAAAGAAAGCTGAAGAAGCGGTGAATTATCAACCATTCTGTTTCATTTTGGGTCATAGTCATTGTCCTCTCCTGCGTTTAAAACTCCTTCTCTTTACCAATGCCATATTCTTTCATTTTTCTTACAGTCTCATCTTTGTGACCTTAGTGCGAATGCTATCAGTCAAATTGGTCGCAGTTTGTAACTTCGTAGGAGTTATTCTGTTGCCTATGGCTCAAGTGRTCTATTAGTGTATCACAGACCTGAGACGGAATTGAAACACAAAGCTGTTGGTTTCAGAGCAATACCTCATGGCTGGGATCATTAATSTGCACTGTCATAGCCAACCTGAAGCTATCCATTACGAACATCCACATTCGATATGAAGATGAAGTGAGGTGCAGAAACGTTCATACATCTAACACTTTCTTCAGCAGATTCAGAGAATTAGTTCAGCATTTTGGAATCGCTAAACATCGTGATGCTGCTTACATGATGTTCAAATTTGCATGACTTATGAGCTGTTTTCYCTCTGTTCAACATGCAGAAGTGTAGTGCTCTGGCATATGAAGAATTTCAATGTTTTCAATCAGGTGYTTAAGTGGAATTATTCTGAAATATGATTATTCCTTTCAGATGTGTTGTAGTAAGATGTCCTTCATTTCTTTTTTATTGTAGCAATGCCGGGCATCCCTTTGCTGCGGGTGTAACACTTGCTAAGCTAGCTGCTGTCGCTGTGGATGAAGACGGCAAAGAGACTTTTGTCACTGGTGGCGCATTTGGCCGTATACCAAAGGCAAGTAGCTCATCTTGTGAATGACATTATTTTTATCATGCTTATGAATAAGCTGTTGCATTACGAAAGAGCAAACCATWTCGTTTTGCAGAAGCGGAGGCGCATACTATGATTTTTTTTTCATTACCTTTGGCGATTGCAATATCAGCTGATCTTGCTGTGGTCATGCAGTCTGGGGAGCTGAATCGGTTATCCGTGTACTTCGATTCAGATACCAAACCTTGGCCCACGGAAAAACCTTGGCAAAAGCTGGTACCGGAAGATTGGAATAAGGTACTTAAGATTTTGCTCAATGTAGTCTCGAGSAAATTGCCGTGTGTGGTCCACATATTTACGCACCTAAATCTATGAGACCAGCATGACAAATCGTGGATGTTGGATGAGAGAATCGATCTTTTCTATTCAGTGCCTTTGAAAATTTGAAAGAGGGATGCCAAGTTTGATTTACTCAGATGCATTAGAGTTTTCTACCTACGGCAATAGTTATGATCGACATAAGAAATATGAAAATCTAAATGTGAACATCACTCAGCTATTTAGTGGAAAAAAAAAAAATGAGATCGGTCAAACAAGGATGTAAAGGTGACCTGAATCCGTTTGTTGTGATAGGTGTTTTTACCAGGAATTCAGGAAGAACCATCTGCTTACAAGGAAGAGAAGCCTGCATGGATAGAAGACCATTCCTATGTGCTTGAGCCTGTAGGTGGGACTGCGAGTTATTTCAAACTCGGACAGAAGGACAAGCGCAGTCCAGATATCCCTTTTCAAAAAGCTATTGCTGTGCTGGATGATGTCACGATCAGCTTGACCGAGGTWTGAAGTTTCTGTGCATTCCTTATGGTTGATGTCTAATTTATAGCTTTCACTTGGGATAGAGAGACATTTGCGCACAGCATGCTCTACGATACCTTCATCACAATCTGCCTTCTTCCTAAGCAATGGTGGTTCAACAAATCTTCTAACCATGATTTCAGATTCTTGTCATAGTGTATTAGACTACAGCCTTCATCCTATAGAATACCATTTTCGAAATCGCGAACRGTAACTCTTCAAACAACTATGTCATATCTCAGGTGAGAGCATCAATAGATTGACTGAACCGTTCTAATGTTGCTCCGATAATGCAGAAACAATATCGAGATGCTTTGAAACTGGCTGAGAACATTTCAACCTTTAGTAAACATGTGCAATATGCTCACTACCGTCCAACTAGAAGTGTTTTGGAAGACAAAAAGGGGTGGTGGCATTATGTATATACTGCTGTATCAGAGGACCGAAAGAAAGCAAGGTGTGACCGCATTCATGCATTTTCGCATYTTATTCTTGTCCATTCTTAAATATTATTTGTCATTGGCAAAGAAGTAAGCAGATCCAATCGCTAAATATTGTCACTGTTGTTGGTTCTCTCTATTTTCTAAGCGGGGACTGTCGACGAAACTTTGACTGACATGTACAAGCACAAGCATGAATTTGATCTAGAGTTCATGCAAATAATCGGTGTTGACGAAGTCATTGTCACTTTCTTTCTGTAGCGGCCACCTTTCTTGGCGCAAAATCTTGGAATATACGAGAATGCGCAAAAAGTATGTTTCAAAATACATCGAGGCTCTTCAAAAGAATCCAAATGCCGCCTCTGTCAATGACAGCAAGGAAATTAAGGAAATGGATCGCCAGCTTGATTCTGAGATTATTATTCAATGGAGGTAAATGAATCATATGCATCTATTAAGTTGACAGTCATGACATTTGTATTTTTTCTTTTGATACAGTGCTCATGTGCGTTCTCTCTGCTGAGTTTTGTGCTCTCCAAARATCTGCTCGCTGTTTCTATCCTACCAGTTGACGTGGTCATCATGTCAATTTGAATCTAATCTTTTCACATTCTTGGTGCCTTCAGAATGTTGGCTCACACATTTGTTGATCAGGAGAGGAAAAAGGGTCAAGCAGAACGACAAGCTAAGCAAAGCTGGTGGTCATTTGGATGGTGAGTGTCGTGGTATTCACATCATTTGACATTTAATGTATTCTGGATCTATCCAGTCTCGTCTTTTCGATTTGGAACACCATAATTTTTTTGGTTTATGATAAATTTCTATAAAAACTCTTTGCTCGAAAACATCTTGCACAATTGAGAAGCAGTGTTGTGAAATATGTTGTTTACTCTTCAATCATCAAATATGTGGCTAGTTTGTTTTTGTGCGAAGTCCGTCATTCTACTCTACAGATCACTTATATGGTTTGAAATTATTTTTAATATCTAGATACTCGACACTGTTATTTTTCTAAGTGTGATCTCCTGCAAGCAGGGGTGGTGGTGATGGGGATGACGCTGGTAGCAAAGAATTTACAGATGAGGATTGGAGAAGAGTCAATCACCTCATTGGTTATGAAGAAGGCAAATCGTCTTCAATTGTTCCTGGGGGGGATGAACCCAACATGCTTCATACTCTCGTGGAAGTTCAAATGAGGCACAACGGAACAAAATTATTATCAGCGAGTGGAGAAAGTATCTTAGAGCTGACAGCTGAAGGCCTTGGGTGTGGGATAAAAGTCTATCCTAAAACCAAGATCTTCAATGTTGGACTAAATTCCTTTAAGATAACTACTCCAGAAGGACTACTTGGAGAGGTACTGACATAAACAACTCGATTCCTTCTATTTTGTTTAATCAATTAGGCGGGTGTTAGTGAGTTTTTGCTTTTGTATTCTGTGATACAGAAGTTATGGCTTTGCATCTCATGTTGGTGAGATCTACGTTGAATATTGATGCCCATTTGAGGAATTTGAAGGAATACTCTGCTTKCAATGTAATATCATCGATAATAAATCTTATTCATGATTTCCTAACACATCGCTGTGGTTTCCGATCCTGCTATTAAATCGCAKAGTGCCCATGAAGAGAAATCTTTGCATGGGACTTTCACACTGAGCCCGTGGGATAAGCAACTGGACTGGTCATTGGAGGCTAAGGCTGCTCCTTGCTATTTGACTGTAGGTTCCCTCGCCTTTCTAACCTATACTATTCTCCTCAACCGGAGGACTTTTTTGTACTCATTCTAATTATTAGTGTACTCCTCCAGGTATTTGGTGACAGGTCATATTTCAGAAAAAGTAATAAACATTATCATTCGGAATGCAGTGCTTCCTGTATCTAGCTCTTGATGCTCGTCCAGTCATAATTTTGTATATGTCGATTATTTGCAGGTGTGGATGCAAAGYATACATAGGATTACTCAGTTCTTCGCCAGCAAAGAAGCCGTAAGCCGAGATGTTGCTCTACAGACAGCAGCAGCTTTGCAGGTTTGTAGTTYTCTCTGCATATATAGTTGTCCATCGAAGGTTGGTTCATTCTAAATATCACATTATCTTAACCCCTACATGGCTCATTATCTTCTTATTTTTTTAGTAAGACRAATTCAGGTACTTTTCTTTTGTGTTTAGATGTGTCTTTCAGTTCCTAGTATTTTGTGCTTGTGACTTATGTAGGTGTTATTGAAACGTGCAGTCAACTGTAAATGAAGTTTCAAAGAATGCCCAGCAACAATTGAACGATGCTCTGAAAAACAAGCCCAAGTAAGAAAAATGGTTCCGAAGCTATTATCTTAAGTTTGAACTTACATGCAGTTTGGCAAACGAACTGAGTTCTCTAGAAATTATGTGATCGTTCASATATGCAGTTTGTCTCACTCTATATGATCTGACCAGGTATATGCTGATAATTCTTTCAGAGAGGAAGGAATAATCGAATTAATTGAGTATCAGGAAGTTGAAAAGCATGTTGTGATGAATATTCCTATATATTTGTTCCATGCACCCCCGTGGGTTGACGTGAGTGTTTGTTCAGGTTTTTTTTGGACTTGGATATTGCTGCTCCCAAACTTACCATACCGACAGATTTTTACCCTGATGGTCAGCAGCAATGCAAAATGTTCCTTGACTTGGGTTATTTCAGCATCAACACTATGCCAGTAAGTGTCTGCCCAATCTTTAAGTCAGTCAGTCATTTTGGCTATTTGTCAGATTGATCGCTGATAACCCTGAGGTCCTGGAAGCTCAAACTCTTCACGAGTAATTCGCGATTGTTGTTTCGTAAATTCTGACTATTCTAGACAGGCGTTATTAGTATTGAATTTACTTGATTATTGGCCATTGAAATGTTATTATCTTGTGAAAAGGTTTCTAGGACTGGGATTTYCATTTCTTTTTGAAGATKTTGCTCGCGCTTATCGTGTTTTTTAAACGAGCGAATTTTTGTTTCTTGTAGGCGGATGACGCTGTTGATGACTCTGAAGAAAATCAACTGTATATGCGCTTTCGAATTGGTCTGAAAGACGTCTCTGCCTTCTTAGTAGATGGTGATTTTGATTGGCGAAAGCGTTATGATTTGAACACTTCAACTGGCAGGCTTCAACTTACAAATTGTGATTTGCGTCATGATGGTGGCACTAGTGATTTTGAAGAGAAAGGAGGTTCCAGAAATGATATTCAAGAGGATTATGCCAGTCAAACAAAAGGCAAGGCCAAACAAGTATTTGACGTGGGTGACGAGGGTTTATTCTTCTTGCCCATGCTAGAGAAAACTGGAATCACGGTTGCTCTTGAGCAGGTGACCTCTGCATTTATTTGATGAACATATGCATGGCACTTTTAGTTGCACTGAAGCTTCATTTGATAGCTTGGCATTTATGTTGTTGATGATTTCATGCATTTGTAGTTGAAGCTGCTGTAATTTTACCCAGGAGTTCTAGCACGTTTGTTCTGTGCAACGCATAACGTGCTTGTTTCTTCCCCCGTACAAGAATCAATATGTCTATTTTGATTTGAGTTGCATTTTAAAGGGTCGTTTACGTCATTTATATGTCAACTTAAGCAGTACTTGTATTAATAAATCTAGATTGGGTGACCCAGATTTGTGTGCCACACCCAAAATACCCAACTACAAGGGTGGCATTCAGGTTGCAGTCCCTTGGGTTCCAATTCTCTCCTGCACGATATCATCGGATTATGCAAGTTGTTGAGGTGTTTGCTGGTAGCTCAGATGAAGAGGCTACTGATTCAGCATTTCGACCCTGGGACTCTCCAGATTTTGATGGTCAATTGTCAGTTCTCTCCTGGAAGGTAAGGTCACAYTCTGCAAGCTTTCTGATGCTGATAGTTTTCATTGCAGAGATTCAGTGTTGTCAATTATATGCGATTGATGGATGAACTGCAAACGCTTTATGGCATTGTTTTAGGGGAGATCACTTGGTAAGGCTGTTGGTGGATACTAGTTTGAGGACACTAGTGCCTCCCTTTGGCAGAATGAGGTGGATGGTGACATTTTACTTCTTTGAGCTGATAAGTGATGTTCTTCCTGGAAGCGTGACGCCTGGCTGAAAAAAATGTACCTGATTGACACAGGACGTCGGACTCTCTTTACAATAATCTGTCGTCTCTGTCTTCATAAAATTCGTTTGAATTTTAGGCTTYGGCGATGCTAAGCCCTCAATTGCCAAATAAGGCCCGAATCTTATATGAGAAACTTGAACCGGTGACTTTTTATAATTAACCTTTGGCATTCTAGTGTAGCAAACGATGCTGAATTCTATCGAACATTATTCTGCTCAGGACTCCTGTAATTTACTTGAATCAGTAATTTCCTCTCTTTAGWTATTTTCCTAGGGGGCAGTCCACGATATCGAATGTTCATACATGAAATTATAAATTTTGAATTAGTGAAGTCACAGTTTGAGGATTGAATATGTTCAGGTGCATCTARTTAGGGCCTATGCACGCATATGAACCAAGTGTTGAGATCATCAAGTGCCTCCCTAGTATTTTGTTTTGGTCTTCTTTTCTTTCTGCTTTTAGGGGATGTTACGTTACTACTTTGAAGGAATTATTATTTTTTGTTATTATTCCTGGTTGTGGTGAGCTGCTATGAAAAGTTGTGCTTCTCTCAATTGAGTTCGATATTTCRAAGCAAAACTACAATTTCTCTATTTTCATGTTAAGTAACTAGCCTCCGAAAACATGCAGATTGTGAAGCGCAAGCATGTAATAAACGATTCCCATGTAGGATATGACAATGCCTCTGACGATAATGAAAACAGTGCTTTGCATAGAATATCGGTGAACCTCGGCTTAAAGGTTCCAAGTTTTTGTCATGGATAAGTAACCATTTGTAGAGTGAGTTTATATCTACATTCTTATAATCTAACGTGTAAAATATCTTGTTGCACTTTTGAACCAGAGTTGTRTAGGAATACTCTTGCGATTTTGATTTAATTTCAAGAAACGTGTTTATCAAAGTGTTCTTCTAGGTGACATAATTATATAGCTTGTTGTTTCACACTTAATGGTGCTTGCAGGGGGTAGGACACAGAGAAGCTAAGTGGGAGGACCGCTATGGTGCATTAGCGGGGCCCTTTCTTTATCTACTGGAATCTGAATCATCACGCAGTTATAAAACTTATCATTCGTATGCCACTTCTCCCCAACGCAACATGATTTGGCATTGTCTTCAGTCTTCCCATTCCTTCTACCGAAACTGCTCTTTTTGATGCTCTTGGCTCAGTCAGAGAAATCCACTTTATGTTRTTCCCTGCTGTTTGATTGTGTTGTGCTTCACTATCCCATATTAACAATCCGTTTCGTGATTTGATAAGTCTGATAGGTAAAAAGCTCTTCAATGTTCCGAGAGAATCTTTGGGCGATGTGGAGAATGTCATTGCAATTTGTGATGCGGGTCAACTGGATAATAAGGTACTTTCGTCATGAACTTTCCTCAATAGTGTCRCCCTCAACAGAAATATTTTATTCAGTGCCAGATGTACACGGTTTTCGATCTATATCATTGTTTACTGTAATTTTGAGCGCAGGTAGCAGAGTCCGCAGGAGCGCTCCTCCTGCGTTTTGTGGATGAAGATGCAAAAAACAACTGGCAAGGACGTTTTGCAGGGGCCATATATCGTGCATCCGTAAGATAGAATGCATCCCTTGATTGTAGACACTCATAAGTTGGATCTGTAGGATTCATTGTGTTAACCGTATAGAAAGGTTAACAGGTTAGAAATCAAGTCATCTACTTGTTGCACCATATCCTTTCAAGTGCATTTTCCTTTCTAGAACATAGATCTTGTGGTCAAGTGGGAGCTCGKAGTAACTCATTTCCTTTTTCTGGGAGTTCAGTCTCCTGCTGCAGTTGCAGGGCTTCTCAGTGTGAAGGATGAGAACAATCATACGCACGAAGATGTTTCTGAGTCGGCAAATACTGACAACGCTAAGCTAGCTGAGCAAGAAGCGATCTTCTTGACTGGCGTCCTTGATGAACTGAAAATCGTCGTAAGCAATAGCAGAGATGTAAGTTGCCCTGATATGAATATTAATTTCTGCAATTCTARTTTAAYGGTAGTCTTAAGTTTAAATACGTACTGCTCTTGGTTGCAGATTTCAATTTTTTCCGTATTTGAACTACATTTTACTTGTCAGGTGCTAGATTTTTGGAAGGAATCTCTATAAAGTGTGTATCTAATTAACTCRTATCTATTTTGGTTCCATCTTTATGTTACTTTACTAGAATCCTTAGCAACTGAAGGCCATAGTTTTGGYGGTCTGTCTTGTGCAGATTGATCACACGTCACCAAAATTGTTACTTGCACCTGAGAATCCACTCTTCGAACTTCGAGCCATTGGGACGAAGGTAACAAAGCTTTAGTGCGTTCCAGCTTAAAGATCTATTATTAACGTTTTTTCGGACTTTTTCACTAGTAGTACGTCGACCGATCTGTTTGGCAGAGCACAGTTCTTATGTCGCAAACTTGAATCTTTTAGTATGCCTGTTATGTCGGTCATAAATTTGAGCATCGTTATCAATACCTACTAACTCGAGACTTATTTGGCAGTTGGAATTTGTCATGAGAAAGAATGACCTTTTACTTGGAGCTGTTTTACAAACCCTAGAAATTGAGGATAAGTTCCACGGGCATGTTTCGCATTCCTGCCGCTACTTGGCTCGGTCTTTCTTCAAGCGTGAAAGCAAAGTGAAAGAAGAACGGAATCTTCTGACTGGAGGAAGCAAAGGAGAAACGAAGCAGCTCAGATATGGTTCTGGTAATAACTCTTCAGAGACGGGGCCTTCGAAACCAAAGCTTACTCAACAACGTTCATCAGGAGATGAACGTTTTTTCGATGCWAACGATGAAAGTGGTTATGAAAGTAGTTCAAGCACGTTCAGTTTACATAGGCGGGACAGCAGTTCTGATAGGTCTGTTAAGTTTTATGATGCACTTGAGGGAGAAGATGACCAGGATGCACTCCCAAGTTTCAAGAGAAAGGTGGGCCTTCTGCCAGAATCTGCTTCCTCAAGTCCAGATGACTTTGATGTGACTGATAACGAGGAGCTGAAGAGTTTCGTGAAGGCTCAGGTTATCATGACGTCACCTGAGTCACCTGCATATGCCTCTATTGACAAAGAGGTTAGTTATCGATCTTTTAATGCGATATTTCGATTGAACCTTCATTATTTTTCTTTTTGTTATTATTATTATTATTATTATTATTATTATTATTATTAGTTGGGGAGGCAATTAAAACTTCATTTCTACTGCAGAAGTGTCAGTTGTTTACGTGTCTGTCCTTGTGCTTGGCCGCTTGGGGTGTGGACATGCTTCTGTGTCTAATAGTCTATCCATTTTGTGTTTTGTGGTTTTGCGGGTATGGGTTGAATATTTAAGGCTGTAGTTGAAATCCATCACTACTCTCTTATGAGTAAGATTTATGTAGCTACAGTTTGCATATCAATTCTTATTTTTGTTGTACAATCATGTGTAATTTAGTAATGATTTCTGTGTGGCCRCATACTTGCATATTTTAGTACTCACGAACTTACGTTTGACTTAGCAGGTGCGCGTGTCACTTTCAACTCTGTCATTTTATTGCAATCGACCTACGGTGGTTGCTACATTAGATCTGGTGACTGCCATTACTGCTGATGTCCAGCTTAAGGAAGATGCAGAACCTATCCCCACTGCAACAGACGGTAAAAGCGATGCACAAAAGTCTTTATATAAGGAAACGAAAGATTTTGCAGGTCCATCAGATATCGGTAGTAAGGATGAGGTGGTTCAAGTGGTTGACAGCAAAGGGGTTGATAAGGGAGTTTCTGAATCCATATATGCAGACGCAAAGGCGGCTGTGACCACGATAAATCCAAAAGTGGTTGAAGACGTAGATGATCAGGGCAATGCCAAGATTGCTCCGAAGGAAAAAGACTCGGTTGTGAAAGGGCTACTAGGTAAAGGAAAAGGCAGGGTGATGTTTTTGCTGGTATTGGATTTGGAGTTTGCAGAAATCGTTCTGAATAAGGAAGATGGCTCTCAGCTAGCAACCCTTTCCCAAGACAATTTTCACACGGATGTGAAGGTACAATTACCGTCATAAATACTGATGGGTCATCACTGCCTTTCAATAATRGTTTTCTCGTGTTTAATTCTAACCTTCACATCTAATGGCATTTTCAGAGGGATATCTCTTGATTGAATTTAGAACCAACGTTCAAAAGAAAATAGTTTTATGACTTYATATGATGTTTTCGAACTATGAAGGAAGAATTTTGTATTGTGAAGGGTTACTGTCCAAATTTCTGACCTCGAAGGATTTTCACCTATGATTAGATTTATCCAGCATCATGGGGAATCAAGGCCACTCTAGGTAATCTTCGCATCAGTGACGATAACGTGAAGGACTATCACCATGGAGGCATCCCTTATCAATACATTTGTGATATGAGAGATTCTGGCGGTTCCTCTTTCATCGAGGTTAAGACGCACTTGTCTTATATTCAACTTTTAAAGTTATTGCTATTTTCTTTCATGGTCCAAGTCATCCAATTGACTGGGAAAGTAGAGGACTTGCAGCACTTGGTTTTACTTGGGATAGCCAGGAGAGTTGTGTCCTTGTGTTTCTCACTCAAGAATTGCTGTCTTTTTTCTTATCGACTGTTAAGACCATGGAATTCTTACTTATACCCAGACTTTAATCCTGATTCGTGGTTATAAATAAGAGTACCATGTGGTGTATTGCTGTTTTTGGTACTGACCTACTCTGCAGAAGTTGTGGATTTCATGTGAAACTGCTCTTTGTTGATATATATATATATATTGGCTATCAGTACTGTGTGAGCTGAGAGTCATATTTTGTGTCGGGTACATCTTTCTAAATGTCCCTAAGAGGACATCAATGTGTCTATTCAGAGAACATGACTACTGGTGATACAATATTTCAGAACTTTAACTGTAAGTTTTGGTGATAAATTTGTGCGCAGTTGGAGTTTATGTCTTTCAATAAAGATGACCTTGATTATGAAGGTTACGACTACAGTGTCACTGGAAAACTTTCAGAAGTACGACTTGTGTTTCTCAACCGCTTTATTCAGGAGGTGGGTTTAGCTATTTTCCTCTATTAAATGCCGTAATAAATTTCAGGTTTCTCGCAGTGTGATTAGAAGTTGCACCTTGCAGGAAAATTAGTGCTGTAGTTTATTACTGATATATGCAGTTCACATTCATCGTCTATATCATCATCATATTTGAATTGGTTTGCAGGTCATTGCTTACTTTATGGGTCTCGTCCCTCAAACTTCCGGCTATGTGATGAGGCTGAAAGATCGTGCATCAGACTATGAGAAATTATTTTCTCAATCCGAGATAGAGGGACAGCCATCTCTGAAGTTGAACATTTCTCTTTTGAAGCCTATTATTATAATGCCTCGTGGAACTTACAGTACTGAGTGAGTGAGTCCAATCTATATCGAGTGAGTCATGTCCTGGATACTCATAGGACGTATCAAAGTCCTTTCTTCCATTTTACTTTTCTGTTTTTATTCTTATGATTGCCTACCATTTATAATCCTCTTGATATTTTTTGGCATGGGAATAGTTTCATGGAACTTGATATCCTACATATCAACATACGTAGCAGCTCTGAGTGGTTTGGCGATGGAAAGGACGAGGTCGGAGCCATTCGCCTRGAGACAATCAAGCTTGATGTAATACTCACACTTTTGAAGCAGTGACATTGAATGAAGTTRAAAGTAGAAATCAGTTGGTTCAGTTGGTTCAGTTGGTATGCCTCTGATTATTATTCGTATATTTATGTTGGAGCTTTAGTTACATAGCTATAGGTTCATACGTGGAGATATTAAACTTGAATTGGTCATGCAGGTTGAAGATGTAAGTTTAACTGTTGGAGTTAAAGGCAATGTTGGAAGTGAGATTTTCGATCGAGCTAGAGGAATCGGCTTGGTAGTCAGGCGACCATTGCGTGACCTTTGGCACAAGGTGCCTGGTATTGAAGCCACAGTCAAGGTGATTTGCCTGAAATCTTCTCTCTCCATTGAGTAACTGCTAGAACTTAATTTTCTATCTATCATTGCACTGTTTCATYCCTTATGAGTATCTAATCATCCTGAGAATGTGTTTGTAAACCTAATTTTTCTTCTATTTAAACATGTCTTTACTGACAGATTGAAGAGCTTCGAGCATCTCTCGCTGACAAGGAGTATCAAGTGATAACTGAGTGCGTCTCTCAGAATATGGCCGAAATACCAGATTTACCTCCTACAATGTATGATMACGAATTTTTAGAGGAGGGAAAAATGAAGGCAGAGGATCAAGCTCAAAATTTGGAAGAAGGTGCTGATGACCCAGATGTTGTCACTAAGGATCCAGAAGTAGTAAAAGATCAAGATCCTGAGGGGAGTGGCTCGTCACCTGAAAAGCCATACACTATGATCAAAGTTGGTGTTAGGATTGATCTGGTTGAACTGCGCTTATTCGTTGGTGGCACTAGKGATGCATCACTTGCAACTGTCCAGGTTAGTCTTGGAAGTTTATTTAAAAGAAAGAACTGCTGCCTAATAATCTCAATAGTGCAACTATGATACGAYCKGTCATAGAGCATCCGGAGATTATAGCATGTATGTGATATGTGTAACAATTAAGTTTATTATCTGATACTGGAACTTGCAGGTATTTGGCGTGTGGGCGTCGTATAAAGTGAACAACGTTGAGGAATCAGTTGTGATGGCATCACTGGAAAGRCTTAGTCTGAAAGATGAACGTGAAGGAATCGATCCGGAAATGCAATTCATGGTTGGATATGCAGATGATCAGGTACCAAATACCTTGGAGGATTTATCGGGTTACATTGGAAGAAACAGGGAAGAGAAAACTGAGAATGGCACTGCGCTTGGAACCTCAAACACATCGCATGGGTGGGGGTACGATCTTGTGAACATCTTTCTTAAATTTTCTGCATATATATAGGAATTTTTATTCGATCTTTCTGGTTCTCTTATTTCCGAGTTCTTGTACCCGTAGTTTTTGCTTTTGATGATATYTGGAGGTTAATGTGCAACATTGAGTTGTATCCTATAAGTAGATTTGCCTTCCTTTTACAGGAGGGACTTCAAAATWCAGAAGTAATGTGCATAGAATAATTTTTGACACTGCCYAAAGTGTAGCCTTAAAATCGTTTCTGGGTTTTGTTTCCCTACTGAAAACTCTATGTCTCCCTCTTTGCTACCTCTCTTCTCTTTGTCCAGATGTTTGAATCTAGATTTTCTGTTACTCAAAATTAATAAAATCATTATTTCTTCAATCATTGACAGTAGGAAATGTGGTAGAGATTTTGCTGTTGTGCTGTCTCGTCTGTGGACGTTGAACATTACAATTGCTTCTTCGCATATGCTTGTCGTTTGTGCTGATGTACAACATCTGCCGGGCTAAATTTATTCTACCGATGAGTTTGTCTGGGCTTRCACAACAATATTTAGGTGCAAGTTTTGTAACTTTTGAAATCTTCCTGTGTAGATCTGGTTTGACGATGATTGTAGTTGATGCGAAACTCGGTCCAACGCAACAAAAAGTTTCTCTTCGCATCCAGCGTCCTCGGGTTGTGGTAGCTTTTGATTTTCTCTTGGCTGTTGGCGAGTTCTTCGTCCCATCAATGCATGGAATGCTGACTGAGAAGGGTGAGGAAAACCCGCTGGATATGAAGAAGGGGATATTTCTGAACAATCCAGTATATAAGCAAACAGTAAAGGAGATTCGAATTTCACCAAAGAAGCCTCTAGTTGCTGATTATGAAGGGGTTCAAGAGTATATCTACGACGGGCAAGGAAACACATTGCGGCTTTTGGACCGTCACAATGAAGACATCTCTACGTTTTCCCCAGACGTCTTGATCTTTGTAGGAGATGGTAAAAGATTGATATTTAGAAATGTGGTCATTCAGGTATTTCTTAGTTTCCTTCTATTCCTATGTCTTCATTGTGTTTTAAGTTTCAGCATCACATTTTTATTCAGTACTTGTGCCTAAAATATGGCGTGCAGATATCGGTGAGGATAGTACTTTTGAGTTCAGTTATTCATTATTACTGATCAATGATGGCACTCAGGATGGCGAATTTTTGGATTCATCTCTTTATCTCGGCAGCAATAGCAGTTATTCGGCATTTCGGGATGATGGAGTATTTTTTGACGCACCGCCTGAGGTGTCTGATACCTCAAGCACTGTGTCATCTCACCTAGATGATAAGAAGGACAACGTGACAGAAGGTGAAAAACCTCCTGTCGAGTTGGTTTTCGATCTGCAGGTATTTTGGATTCAGGGGCATCATAGGCTTTCCATTCTAAGAATCTACGTTACAAGAATCTAAAATTGAAATTTTTGGGTGGTTCATGKAGAGTTTCCCTGGCGTGCCTGAAACACGGAAATGAATACRTGGTCAACAATCATGGGTCAGTGTTAAGTATGCTACAATATAGTCCGTCATAGGCGTCCAAATTAAGAAAGTGCGACTGTTAGCAGCTTAGTGTTATGCATGTCAACTAGGTGCGGGCTTCGGGGAATGGTACTGGACGTCAATGAATTTACTAATCTTTCAGTGACCTGATGTTTGCGACTTTGTGCCACATCTTGATGTGATGTGCTGAACATGGCATGCGAGGCCGGTGAATGCAAGGCATTGAATGAAGTACTGACCGATTTCTGGACATGTGTCAGGCTATTGGTCCAGAGCTTACCCTTTATGATAGTGTTAATCGATCATCTGAATCACTAGTCCTTTCAGAGCGACATCTTCGTGCTAGAATGAACGTTTTTGCCAGGTACTTGCACAGTACTGCTTTATAAAGTGAGCTATTATGGATTGTTAAGCTGTAATTAAGAGCGAAAATACCTTATTCGTTGACTATAGATTGCATATAACCTGCAATGGTTTTACTATGGGTATTAGAGAAAGTCTTTAATATTTGCGAGTTTATTTCAATAAGCCCATACTCTCTTGATTTCGGACCTGTTTCTGTGTGTTAAAATCTTTGGGCCTGTTCCACTGTGTTTGTTAGGAGCTAGTTATTTCGACGGATTAACCATCTCGCACTATTCTGACTATTAATGTTCCAACATCATTCTTAGACATTCGGTCTCGTGACTGACGTGAGGCTGTATCTAGATTTTTCGTGACCATGTGTGTTACTTTTTTTTTAGCTTATACTCCGTATTTTGTTTTGTATGGTGAACTTCGACGTACAATTACATTTTAGTGAATCGTTCCACTTTTTTTTTGCAGATTTTCAATGAATGGAGATGATGTGGACCTCACAGCAAATTTGAATGGCTTTACGGTGGAGTCAACTACTGGTGTAAAGGTCTTAGAGCCTTTCGATGCTTCTGCAACCTATTCGCTGGTGGCAGGACAACAAAACATCCATATTGCCATGACAGATATCTACACTAACTTTTCCTTCAGCATTCTCCAGCTCATCTTACGCCTGGAAGAGGATGTTATGTCCATCATGCGTATTACATCTGAGCAGATTACTGTTGAATGCTCGGAGTTTGAAAAGATATGGGCAGATGATGGTATGACAATCTTTTTACATTTCATATCTCCTGAATTCAAAGTATCTATTTTAATGATTGCTGTTGTAAAGTCGTGATCGATTTAAATCTTCGTATTAGTTAATCTTTACTTTGCTAGGCTACCTGCTGTGCCTAAATGAAAGGTGCATTGCAAGTTGTTTGTCTTGTCATGCTGGAGGGTGCTGTCTTGCAGACTCTCAAATTGCAGTAGGTGGATCGCACCTTGCTTTTTGGCGACCTCGGCCACCACCCGGTTTTGCTGTGCTTGGTGATTGCTTAACACCGCTGTAAGTCTACAACTGGAGATTTCATGGAACCGTATACATATCTTATAATGAATGCAGCTATATGTTCTGTGTCCTCTTTGCCTCTAAATACTGGCCTCTGATGCAAATTGTGACCGGTGTTGCAGAGATGAGCCACCAGCAAAGGGCGTACTGACTGTCAATATGGCTTTAGCACGAGGGAAGAGACCCACTGGATTTGAATATGTATGGTCGTCAATTGACCTTCTCCCCGAGGGTTCTCAGAGGTCTCGTGKWAATAAGAAGCTCCTCCAATCGACTGAGCATAGTAGTATGCAAGATTTGGACAATGCTGCACTTATCGAATCTGATGGCGAAGAGGCAGAGAAGCAAGGCTGCTCTGTCTGGTTACCAATTCCACCAGAAGGTTACGTTGCTCTCGGCTGTGTGGTTTGGAAAGGGCAGGAAGAACCTCCTAAATCTGCTGCCCTGTGTGTTTTATCCTCATTTGTATCGCCTTGTTCGATGCAGGATTGCATTTATATTCAGAGTCGTCGTGGGTGAGTTCAATTCTTTCAARATCGACCTTCTTTGAGTGTGTCTGATACAGATTAGTTCATCGACTAGATCTGTAGCATTTCTAATTGGGATGCAGAGCTGCATTGGATTTTYCAGCTGAACACATTGTAGCATGAGCCTTTTCTGAGGTCTTTCGGTTGTGATAGTACGCTTAGTGACTGCACTTTTAATTGCTATGGCATACTATTCTGGTGATGCCCGCTCCTCTTTGCGGTTACTGATGCTGCGCCAAATTCACCATTCTGTATTGGATTGCAGATCTGCTGACTCAGATGAACGAAAGCAGTGGGCATTTTGGCGAGTAGATAACTCAATCGGCACTTTCTACTTGCAAAACAATCCGAAGGAATTGGTCCAACCCCAGCCTTATGACCTCCGACTTTCTATATCAAGTCAAAGATTATTTACTGTTAAAGAAACAGTTCCAAKCTCTGGCGAACCACAAACGAGACTTGCGAGCACATTGTCATCTATTGGTAAGTCATTGAGTAAGACGAGCATCTTATCTTCCTTTTATCGCAGAATTTGTTTTCAATTTTGGTAGGTCGATTCTTGAAGCCTGGAATCATTTTTGGGCCGCAGCGCGCATGTCACGTCTCGAAGTCTATTGTCATCCGTCTCCCTTCCTTGGATGTTGCGGTTTGCTTATAAACTATATCACGTGTCTTCCAGTTAGAAAATAAGTACTTTCGATTGGTCAGCAGGGCTTTGAGGGATGGTTAAGTGTCAACATCGCATAGGTGGAGAACCATTAGTGTCAAAACCATCAGTCTAAATATATGTCATCATTCCTTTTCCAGGTGGACCGTGTTGAGAAGCTATGATACTTCGAGGATGGATCCATATTGTTTCTGACTAGCTGATTATATTCCTAGTTTTAAAAAACTTTTGCAGGTGAAATGGAAAGTGAAGAAGAAAGTGACGACTGTGACCCATTACCATCAGTTGTCTCATCTGGTAGAATACACGAGAATGTAGGCAGATTCAAATTGGTATGGTGGGACAAGGGCGGGCGGTCTCCTGATGGTGTCTCCATATGGCGACCAATTGTGCCACCTGGCCGTGCTATGCTAGGAGACCTGGCTGTGAAAGGGTAAGTCCTTGTATCAAATCACTTGCATTAGGTAGATTGCAATCTGTAGTTCCATTGATTGCATGCATTGCTTTCAGTTTAACTCTGTGAGTTGTGTGCAGATATGAACCACCAAGCACAGGTCTTGTGCTGCGTGACACCGACGAGGGTCTACTCAGAAAGCCAGAACGTTTTCAAGAACTCGCTCACATTTCTAAACAAAGGCATCTGGACTGTGTTTACTTCTGGATCCCAATTCCTCCCCCAGGGTATTCAGCCATGGGGTGCATAGCTGGCAAGTGCCCTCGTCCTGATAAAGATGTAATGGAGAACATCCGTTGTGTGCGGAATGAKCTTGTCAGCAGTTCCATATTTTCAGTCTCTAGTCTCTGGACGACTAGGTATTTGGAGCCGAGGCAACAACACTTGAGTATCTGGCCTGTTGAGAACGAGGTAAATGTGCTTGAAGTCATTTTCTTGTATGAGGTCGCATGAAGGAAAACTCTGCATCGTTCGCGATGATTCAATGTGTTTGTTTTCATACTGCAATGAGTTCCTGAATCAAACGTTCTAAACTTACGCTTAAACTCTCTATTCTCCTTAAATRTAAAATTAGTAAGCTGACGCCGTCAGGGATCACGATGTGCTTGTGGGGTAGTCACGAACTTTTTTCGTTAAGCCTGGAAGCTTTGGAAGACCCCCTTCTCAAGCTGCTCTTGGCTTAGCGAATTTCAGAAGACAAACAGAGCCTGACAACTTAACTCTGGCTGTGGAAGTCAAGAGTGCCTCGGTGACTTTTTACGATGATTTTGGTGGCTTTGTAAGTACAGTTCTTTATTATTTCTTAGTGGCATCATGTTGGTGTGGTGGCTTAGAATATTTATTTTTGTACTAGATTGTGGTTTTATAGCGATCAATGAGTTCTTGAACGAGTTACAATGAATTTATATATCAGTTTATAAAATCTGGCTAAGAGCCAGAGTAGCCCTCGGAATTTCATAAGAGCCCATTCCTCTAAATGTTGAATTTCTTCAATTTTATTTTCGTGATTCATTCATGTGCTGTGTCTTAAGGCTGGCACTTCAAAGGTCACAGACTGTCCTCAGAATCCTCTATGACATGATCAATTACTGTCATTCAYGCTCAAATGTATGGTTTGTGGATATAGATGGCACCGTTGCTGGACTTGTCTATATTCGGMATACAAGCAGGCTTTCATGGGCGCATGGAAGCATTCAGCACAGTTGTCAATTTTTCTTTGGGGGCCACTACGTTCAACAGCAAGTTTGACGTTTGGGAGCCCCTCATCGAGACCTGTGATGCAGTTGTCAGGTGTGTTCCTACTTATACGTACTAAACATTTCATACCAAATATTTGTTATAATTGAATCTCAGATTTTTCAACATTTATCACATATTAATGAGTCACTTAGGTGCATCGAGTCCGAGAATCAGGTCATGCAAATATCAAAAGTGATTCCTACCATATGCCTACAATTTAAGTGGGCTTTTTGTGATGGGTGATCCAGATACGAGTACAACAGTGATCCACAAGATAAAGTTCAACCTACAGTATCAAGARTTCGAATCAGTACCCAAAGTGACTTCAATGTCAATATTTCTGTCGCAAATGCGAACATGCTGTTGGAAGCCTACTCAAGTTGGATAAACCTGAGCAAACTTGAAGCAGTTACCAAGAATCAGAAATCTATGGTAATCGGTTGACCCTGTCTCTGTGGATATTGTGGATTTTGTGTGGTAACATGTTTGGTTTTGCCTAACGGCTACCTAAGGAACATTCCTAATTCACGAAAATGTGCAGTCTGCACCAGTATGTCAATCACTGCAAGGGTTCAGATAGTTCAATTTACAGTTTCACTCATTGTTTTCCAATTTGTAAAATTATCGCGACCATAATYAATAAAGTACAGTGAGGAACTCTATAATGGCATTGACACATTGTTATTATTTCTATTTTACAAAATACTAATCCCTCTGTCTCAAAATAAATTCGTGGTACTCCCACAGTCCCACGAGAAACCACGGATTTATTTTGAGACAGGGAGTACTGAGAATTATTATACTATATCCTACCTTTTTCCAATCTCTTTTTTTCATGGTAAATCACCTTGAATTACTTACGAAACAGTACAGAACATTGCACTTTCAATCCTATCGACTGTGGATTCTCACATTAGCCTGCCTAGCACTATTTTAAATAGTGTGATATTTCGAAATTTTTGCGCCTTACAGTTACTGTGATAAATGGTGCCGTAATGTGAGGTTTTCTAGTCTAAATAATGCTCGATAATTCTATATGCTCAAATTCTTGAATGTCGTGCAGGACAATTATGCAAGTTCACGTAATGTCAGTCGAACACTCCTAAAACACAGTACAGATAATTATATGGACGGTAAGTGCAACAAGAATTCTCTTATACTGGCACACAACGACGTAGGAGAACAGCTATGGCTGAGAACTGTCGAGGGAAGTGGCAAATATCAAGTGTCGTCTTTACCACCAAACGGAACTGCCACGATTAAGCTGCCAGTCACTCACAGCATTCAAGGATCTAATCTGAAGAAGATGGTGCCTGKACGCCCTGGAAAATTTGTTTCAATGAGGATTGGTGATGCTGAGGTGAGAATTCGGGCTGTGCTATTGTCATGATTAATTCCTTCCTTTGAAGTTCTGTAATAGTAATCGTGAGCACCTGGTGTTGTAAATGCCGATTATAGTGATGCTACGATACAGTTTTCTGTACCTGCATTTGTGTTTTGTATTCTGCATTTGTGTTCTGATAAGTATTTGGTTACAGTTACCACGGGAGCAGGGTATCGGAGGGAGGGAGTACATGGCAGCAATTCGCATAGTGCCCATAAATCTAGCTACTGTTAGCAAGCAGCTACAATTCCAGAGTGCTCGAACTCGCTGTGTGAACCGGGTCAGAGACAGTGGCTCTGATGAAGTGCATGTCATCTGGGATGAGGTTTTTGTWTTTGAAGTCCAATCTGGGGTATGCCTGCTACATTTTTTCATTAGCTTCCTTTTCTGAACTCTTTTCTTGGCTTTTTGACAATTGTGTAAGGACAGTGTGCATCTTCCATTTCGTATCCCTATCTCCTTCCTATTACGACTAAGGCCACTGGCAGCACACCTCTGGTAGCACACTTGCCATAGAGATAACTTCTTTTTCGAGTATGACAATTCCATCTTTTAAGGTTGATGTGAACTCCTTGCAGGAAGTATACCGCGCAGAGATTGTGGTCACTGATCTTGCCAGAGGTACGTCTTTCATCTCATTTGTGCACTCTTTTGTTAAATACAAGATTGTCATTAGACCCAGGTTAGTTCAAATTTTGTGATTGCAAGTGCGCGGCAGTTTTTCACTTTTATTTTTCCCTGAAATGATTATCGAGGTTGATCTGCAGGATCATCTGTTGGATATTGCTCCCTTGAGCTTACTGAAAAAGAGGCGAATGAATCGAGGAAGGATAATATCAACCTTTCGCTAAGATCTGAATTTCTTTACCCACCTAAAACGAAAGAGGTGACTCCGGAACCTGTGGAACCTCACTCCATTAGCCCACTCTTCTAACATCTTGATGGCCATGTGGTTAGCTTGGAGTTGTTGTCTGCGTTTGCCTTGTGCAGTCATTCTTACTGAGACGATACTCGAGACGAAAATAATCTCTTAAGTATTATGATGTCATTGTCTGTTAGTATCCGTGAAGTTTAATGCTTGTCATATATTTTTATCTCAGAAAGCTTTGTAATTGAGATTACAGATGTTCTTGTTCAATGAGATTATCATGCAATCTGCAGGGTGAGGCTGGTCTGTTGGGTGAAGTTGTTGACTTCAATCATGGAGACAGCCAGAATGGTCGCATTAATCTATCAGTACAATTTTTCTCCGTGTATGGGGAGGAAGGCGATGATGAAGATTCTGAGGATGCAGAGTCTCAGCAAAACGACCCCCCCCAGAGATTTGGCGCAATTGATGTATCCGTCACGAGAAATGGGCCCTGGTCTCCTGTAAGACTGAATTATGGACTTGGACCGGCACCATGGCACTTAGGGAGGGACCATTTGGCCAGTGAAATGCTTGTCTACGAGGGAGTAAAGCATCTGTTTGTTAGAACTCTGGTAACTGTTATGAATGAGACCGAGTATCATCTTGAAGCTCGCCTGTGCCCAGACTTTCTTGTGGGTCAAGAAACTGCGGGAAGTTCATCGGATGTCAGTGATTTGGAGTACTCTGTGGAGGAAGAAATCTTTGAGAATGAGAGGAAACAACAAGGCAAAGGATGGGGTCATCCTGCTTTGCCCACAGATCCAGGCCATTGGTCCAGTCGGGATCTGTCTAGGTCTTGGAAGGTAAAAATCTTTGCCGAAATTTCCCTATTTAATTTATAGAATCATGTAACATAATAATAATATTGTACTACCAGTTGTTTTATCAATGCATTGGAATTACCAGATTTGGCNACGCCCTGGAAAATTTGTTTCAATGAGGATTGGTGATGCTGAGGTGAGAATTCGGGCTGTGCTATTGTCATGATTAATTCCTTCCTTTGAAGTTCTGTAATAGTAATCGTGAGCACCTGGTGTTGTAAATGCCGATTATAGTTTTCTGTACCTGCATTTGTGTTCTGATAAGTATTTGGTTACAGTTACCACGGGAGCAGGGTATCGGAGGGAGGGAGTACATGGCAGCAATTCGCATAGTGCCCATAAATCTAGCTACTGTTAGCAAGCAGCTACAATTCCAGAGTGCTCGAACTCGCTGTGTGAACCGGGTCAGAGACAGTGGCTCTGATGAAGTGCATGTCATCTGGGATGAGGTTTTTGTATTTGAAGTCCAATCTGGGGTATGCCTGCTACATTTTTTCATTAGCTTCCTTTTCTGAACTCTTTTCTTGGCTTTTTGACAATTGTGTAAGGACAGTGTGCATCTTCCATTTCGTATCCCTATCTCCTTCCTATTACGACTAAGGCCACTGGCAGCACACCTCTGGTAGCACACTTGCCATAGAGATAACTTCTTTTTCGAGTATGACAATTCCATCTTTTAAGGTTGATGTGAACTCCTTGCAGGAAGTATACCGCGCAGAGATTGTGGTCACTGATCTTGCCAGAGGTACGTCTTTCATCTCATTTGTGCACTCTTTTGTTAAATACAAGATTGTCATTAGACCCAGGTTAGTTCAAATTTTGTGATTGCAAGTGCGCGGCAGTTTTTCACTTTTATTTTTCCCTGAAATGATTATCGAGGTTGATCTGCAGGATCATCTGTTGGATATTGCTCCCTTGAGCTTACTGAAAAAGAGGCGAATGAATCGAGGAAGGATAATATCAACCTTTCGCTAAGATCTGAATTTCTTTACCCACCTAAAACGAAAGAGGTGACTCCGGAACCTGTGGAACCTCACTCCATTAGCCCACTCTTCTAACATCTTGATGGCCATGTGGTTAGCTTGGAGTTGTTGTMTGCGTTTGCCTTGTGCAGTCATTCTTACTGAGTCGATACTCGAGACGAAAATAATCTCTTAAGTAGATGATTACGAATGCATGTATTATGATGTCATTGTCTGTTAGTATCCGTGAAGTTTAATGCTTGTCATATATTTTTATCTCAGAAAGCTTTTGTAATTGAGATTACAGATGTTCTTGTTCAATGAGATTATCATGCAATCTGCAGGGTGAGGCTGGTCTGTTGGGTGAAGTTGTTGACTTCAATCATGGAGACAGCCAGAATGGTCGCATTAATCTATCAGTACAATTTTTCTCCGTGTATGGGGAGGAAGGCGATGATGAAGATTCTGAGGATGCAGAGTCTCAGCAAAACGACCCCCCCCAGAGATTTGGCGCAATTGATGTATCCGTCACGAGAAATGGGCCCTGGTCTCCTGTAAGACTGAATTATGGACTTGGACCGGCACCATGGCACTTAGGGAGGGACCATTTGGCCAGTGAAATGCTTGTCTACGAGGGAGTAAAGCATCTGTTTGTTAGAACTCTGGTAACTGTTATGAATGAGACCGAGTATCATCTTGAAGCTCGCCTGTGCCCAGACTTTCTTGTGGGTCAAGAAACTGAGGGAAGTTCATCGGATGTCAGTGATTTGGAGTACTCTGTGGAGGAAGAAATCTTTGAGAATGAGAGGAAACAACAAGGCAAAGGATGGGGTCATCCTGCTTTGCCCACAGATCCAGGCCATTGGTCCAGTCGGGATCTGTCTAGGTCTTGGAAGGTAAAAATCTTTGCCGAAATTTCCCTATTTAATTTATAGAATCATGTAACATAATAATAATATTGTACTACCAGTTGTTTTATCAATGCATTGGAATTACCAGATTTGGCRTGATAGCTGATTAGAGCAATGCATTGAAGTTAAGACACCCCACCCCAATCCGTAGTTTGTARTTCCAGAGGGTTTGCCGAGATTGGCGTTGTTTAGAGATGACACCGATTATTTTCCKTGTATTGTACATGTTGTATTAGTTAAATACCTAATGAAGTATTTACAGKTTTAAGAATGATGTTGAACAGTCTACTCGAAGGACTGGTTCTAAGTTACTGTTATTGTGATGTGCAGGAGTTTCCTCAATTTCCAATTCAGGATGGTTATGTTTGGATGACTGACTGGCTACTTGACGGAACTGGAGCAGATGATCACAATGGATGGGCTTATGCTTTTGATTTTCACTCGCTCAAGGATTGGCCACCAAATAACAGCGGTGAAAAAGTCGGAGTAAAAGCTTCAATGTTCGTAAGACGCCGTAGATGGATTCGTTCTCGGCAACATAAGGACAGTACCAGGATGTTTGTGATCTCACTCGGAACTTTAGAGCCCCAGTGTAGTGTCGCATGTCCGATTAAGAGTTTACGGCCAGGCGGATTAGATTACATTTTTCAGGTGCGGTTCTTCTTGTCAGTGACATAGTAGTATCTATGATGTTTAGCCTTTCAAGTTGTTTTGAGATTAGCCGCGTTCTTGTATGGGAGAAACATTCTTGCTCTTGAATACATGTGTTCGCCACTCTTCGGAAATGTTACTGAGTTACMCTAGTTCTTCACCTTCAAGTCTAGAATGCTCTTGGAATTGTAGTTAGTAACATCTTCTGTTGTTGTACTGCATGGGAAGTGTATTCTTACCGGTCCACATTGCAAGAGTTTCAGCCTATTTAACGTAGATTTGGATATTTTTTCGCTGAAGCTAACGGTTTATGTGAGCCTGTCTTTCTGCAGGTCAAGCCTCAAGTTGGATCTGTAAGCTCTGGCGTTTCACATAATTGGAGCTCACTTGTATCATACAAAGGCAACCCTGAATTGGATAAATCCAGGCAATCCTTCAAAGATCTCCGTATACGTGGCTTAAAGAATACTGAGGAGCTCTTACGCTGCTCAATTCTGGCATCAAGCAGTGATATGGAGGAGAAAGATGCATGGCTTTGTGTYGAGTGTAAACCAACTGAGGTGGGGAAAACCAGTCAACTGGACCCTATTGAGGACTGGCGCTTAATTATTTCTGCACCTTTGGAGCTCGTGAACTTTCTACCGGTAGCGTGCAAGTATACGGTCTCAGAAAAGGCAAATGGGAATCGGCTTGTTCCATTACAAAGTGGATCCGTTGAACCTGGAGCATCGAAGGCCATATTCCTTTGTGACTTGCGCAAAGCACTTTATCTGAAGTGGGTTCCAGAGGGTGGCTGGAAACACGAGGTAGTGAGAAATCTTAGGCCCTATACCTGATTTATCGATTGCATTATCACTACATGTCGTATCTAGTTAGCATGGAGGGGGGATGAATATTAAGTGACACYGTTTAGATTAATTGTTCAAGTCATACAAATCTTGCCTTTTGCATCTGATTTTTCTCGCTGTTCATTCTCATCATCCACAAAATGCTCATCTTTGACTCTTAAGTAGATAATGATTTCTCTCAATTTGATATCAAATGCTTCGAGATTTCCCTACGTGTCATATTAAATCTATGTGTGATTTTGTGAAGGACGATGTATTGATATCACAAGTGGGAAAAGACCCCGCAAAAAGGTTGATTGTAACAAATGGAGTGCGGTATGTAAACCAGTCTCTCACAATATTCTGAGATATATTAAATTCAATTTGAGTTTTACACTGCTTATTGAATTTAGCTTAACCCCATTAAATGCTTAGGTCATGCTTGCCTGGAGTCATTTCTAATGCAATTTTGATGGATAGAAACCGTGACTAATCTGGTTGTGTGCTAGTGAGTCTACGTTGTTTTCTTTTGGATTTTGATCTTATGCCACCCGTGTTTTGGCCTTGTTCAACACAATGAGCTTTATTTCACTTATCAAGTTGTAGGCCCTTTCTGCGAATCTTTTGGGRTTTACTCGTGAAAGAATTTATGTCGATCGGTATTGTATTTATTCAAATGCCAGCGAATAACTGCTTTATGAAAATTACCGCTCGAATTAAGAACTGACTGTTGCTTAGGGAAGATAGAGTGACGCTGCTCACATTTGCCTGTTTCATCAWCATTACACTGAGAGAGAATGGGCTGAAGATGGAGGTTTGGAATGTGATCATCTAGCCGGGGATGCTGCAGGGATTTGGCCATTCACATGCAATACGATAATGKGAGCAGAGATATATCAGCTAGAGTCATTCACTTTTACGTTCCATGCTGGCTGGATAGTATTGGCTGTCTTGCTCTAAAATACAAGCTGATCGGGGCTGAGCATCACGACCGAAAGAAGTATAAAAGCGACAAAAGCTTGCAATGCAAGAAATCGTTGGAGGAGATTGATGAAGAAGCCATGCACGATTATCCAACGATGCTGTCCAACTATGACTGCAAGTCTATGGAACTTGCGGTGGCTTTGTCAGGATCTGAATGCACTCAATTCGGTCCTGTCGCATCCTTGGACGCTCTAGAGGATCCCGTAAATTCCCACTCTCCACCTTGTGAAAGAGCAGATCAGAATGCTGTTCTCAGAAACCGGGAATTTAAAAATTGGAAATGCCAAGTAGATAACACTAATATTACTTGATAAACTCTTTTTTCTTTCGGCTCTGAGCAAATGAGAATTTAAGCGTGACAGAAAGTTATTGTGATGAATCCTATTCTTTCATTTTTTGTGCAGAACGGATATGTGGATCTTCGAGTGACTGACGACGAAAACTCACACTATAGATTTCTCGTTACAACAACATCGCATCCAAAGGGGTTTGCACAAACACAGGTACTACCTGGTCTGTTTTGCATGTAGGTTTATTAGTTCAGATAAGTAACTTCTTTAAGTATTTGGTCAAAAAAATTTAACTGTGTCGTCAAATTTTGAATTTTTTTCGTTCTAAGTATTTTTTTTGACTGTGGAAATGGCGGAACAGGTGGTCCGCTTGCGCCCGCACACACTATTCACAAATCGGCTTGGCCTACCCCTTGAAGTGAGGCAGGCGGGCGGGGACCAATCGAAGACTTTGAATCCTTGGGATTGGCGAATCACTTTGCCATTCCAATTGTTTCAGGATCCTCTACAATTGCAGGTGAATGGGGAACAGATACTTCGTGGTACAAAATATTATTTGAAATCTTTCTTTTGCATTAGTACCTTGCATTTAGCTACAAATGTGACACCATGTTTTCTTATACGTAAGATCCAGAATTACAATTTGAAAGTCGACATTTTATTGGTCTACAATACRTTGAGTTAAGAGAATATTTGTATATCATTTGTCCTTTACAAACAAATCAGTATGTTKCCCCTTTCTTTATCTGCTAGGGATGGAACAGCTCAGTGTCTTCTTATCAATATTTGAAGATTAGTACGCTGGGCACTTTACTTCGAAGTAGAGTCCGGTATGGTCTTTGTAATTAAATTAGGCACTCTCTAAGTAATAATAATCTTTCGAACGTTTGTACTCGCAGGTTCGATTGAAAGGATCGGAATGGTCATTCCCATTTTTTATCGATGAAGAAGAGATTATGAACATTGTTGTGCGTCAAAGTGATGGACAAAGGCAATCCATCGGGCTTGATGTCCATGGGCATGAGGCTGGATCTCGATTTCTTGCCATTTTCCGGTTGGGCTCCTGTCGCGGYCCTTACAGGTATGTGCAGATTCAGCTGTTGAAAACATGCATCAGTGTCCTTCAGTCCTTGATTTATGARCATTTTCATAAATGGCGAAAGCCAAACATGTTACATTTTGAAGCTAGACSTATTTATTAWCTATTTTGAGGAGGATCTATGTTTATGTGCCTGTGCACCCAAGTGACGATGATGCACCGGATCGACTTGGCTTGTAGGATTGAAAATAGGACGAGTCGGACAAAACTCAAATACCGTCAGGCAGGTCTAGATGCAGATGCTTGGAGAATTGTGAGACCACATTCATCGGCCATCTTCGCGTGGGAGAACCTTCAAGGTGAAAAGCTCTTGGAAGTAATCCAAGAAGGAAGGGACGTCTCTCAAAGTGTTAAGATAGATCTTGACAAACTGGGTGATTGCCCTATGATTCCCGGTGACAATTCTGGATTCTCTAATATTTGCATTGGGGTACTGAAATCTTCACCTCTTACTCCTCTATTAAAGTGCACAGGGCAGTGCATGAACAGGTCCTTGACTCTACTTGTGTCAAAGTGTATTGTTGTCTTCTGATTTATTTGCTTGTGTTTACTATGGTTTAGAACTCTGGCATTGCTGGATATGGCTTTAAGTAATGTCAGAAGATAGGAGAAATAATTACAAGTGCTTCCCATTGTCAGGTGTTGGATGCTTTAGAAGCCAAATTAGTCAGGTTCTTTGATCCAGAAATGGGGACCCAAGACAATGGAAATGTTGACAGTAACGAGATTGAACAATCTGCCGCAATTCAAAGTGAAATAGAACCCATTCAAGATGACCAAGAGAGACGGGTTGAGGCTCCATCTCAAATGGAGATTGTCTTGGGTGTTGAAGTTTTTGGTCTCTCAATTGTTGACCAGCAGCCCCGGGAGTTAATTTTCCTTAGTATGAAGAAGGTGGACATTGTCTTTGCATCTGGGTTGGGTGATAATGTCAGTAGGTAAGTGCAAGATTTATAATCTCTAGTGCACTTGACACATGAATCATGTTTTTCTGATAACCTCTATCTTTCTTATTCCTTTTTAAATTTTTATGTCAATTTTGGGGCATCTCTATARAGATTCGTGTTCTAATTTCAGTTTTGATGAGATGATCTAGGCTCAAGGTATTGGTCGGCTACATGCAAGTAGACAATCAACTTCCTCTTACGCCCATGCCCGTACTACTTGCTCCTGAGCGTCACGAAGGTGATTTTGTTATCAAGGCCATTGCATCCATGAAGGCAGATACTACTGAAGCAATTCAAATTTATCCATACCTTGGTTTGAAGGTGCGTTTAATCAGACGCTTAGCTGTTKATCATGCCAAACACTTGATGTTTGCTTTACTCTTGTTGGGCCAATTTCAGGTTAATTTAGTCGCTTTCTATGTATTCAGATACCATTATTTTCAAGTATGTTACTGTGATTTTATATATGTGAAATTAAGTCCCATGTTTATGAGAGATCTTTCAGGATGCTCCTACGCATACTGTTAACTACTGTAATGAAGCGAACGGGTTGATTGCAGTTAACTGGAAGTGCATGGCGTATCAATGTACACGAAGCATTAATATGGGCATTTTTGGAGATGTATAACAACTTACACCTTGATCGCCTCTCATCGGACTCACAAGTTGTCCAAGTGGACCCAGAAATCCGCATAGAGTATGCGTACATTTCCTCTCTTTTATTATGGGTTACAGACTGTACGCATCAGATATTAAGAATTAAATTAGTAGACTGAATGCTTCTGTAATCGTTTGCTTCTATGAGGGGTCAATGTGTTTTTACCTGAAAGTCTGCTTTGGAAAACTGTGGTTATTTCCAGGACGATGGACATATCTCAAGTGCATTTGAAGCTCTCAGTAGATGCAAGTCCAGATCAGCGACCACATGGAAAGCTTGGCATTTGGGGCCCTGCAGTTACTACGCTAGGCAACATCTCTAAGATGCCGGTTAGTCATACATATATATATATGTGCGTGTGTGTGTGTGTGTGTGTGTGTGTGTGTGTGCGTGTGTGTGTGTGTGTGTGTGTGTGTGTGTGTGCGTGTGTGTGTGTGTGTGTGTGTGTGTGTGTGTGCGTGTGTGTGTGAATATATGACTTTGATTCGTGTGTTGTATGAAAGTACATCTGGCAAGCAAGACATCAGAATCATGCTTGTGTCATATTTTGATCATACTTATGTCATACTTGTATCATAAAAATATTCCCAATATCGACAGAGTGAAAGCACTACGGTTTTAATGGATAGAGTTATAGAAGATGAAATGCTCTTTTCCAGTGATCTTGATTTCCTAAGCCTTCAGTAGCAGTCGAATTTCATCCTTAATTTCAATGTTAGGGACGTATGTTGCGTTTACTGCCTGCCTGTTCTTGGTCTAAACTGATCGAATCCAATTATGTTTTTGCTGACAGATTAATTTTCGGTCTGTATTTCGAGARAATCGGCGTATGCGGAGCAGCCAGGTGCAAGCTCAGATATTGAATCGAGTGAAAAGGGATCTTATTCACCAGCCTCTTCAGCTTCTAACAGGCTTGGACCTTCTTGGCATGACTAGTTCTACTCTTGGGACAATGAGTCGAGGAGCCGCAAATTTGTCAAAAGATGACGACTTCCTGCGTGCCAGGACTAATCAGGTTAGGCCATAAATTCGTATCGACTTTCCCATCGAATTCAAGTTCTGCAACTACATGGATTTCCATTATGGACAAAAAGTTGTTTGGCAATGCTTCAGAGCCTCAGTTACTATCGTTTAAGTTTTATCTAGGCCCTTCTTGGTGTAAATGCATTTGGCTTGTCTGAATGATATCTTTATGCCGTATGCAGGAGACCGCRAGACAAGTGAAAGGCATGAGGGATGGCATGATCCAAGGAACAACATATTTAGCTCGAGGTGTGGGGTATGGTGTGAAAGGGATGGTGACAAAGCCCATCGATGGTGCTGACGAAAGGGGGTTTGTTGGATGCGTCCAAGGTGTCTTCAAGGCCTTGGTTGGAGTGGTTGTGGAACCCTTGAGTGGGTGTCTTGACTTCATGGCTATATGTGTTAGTGGCCTAGGTACAAGCTGCACAAATTGCTTTGAAATTTTTGATCGCGACCAGAAGTTTGAACGCTGTCGACTTCCTCGAGCTATTAAAGGAAATGGGGTTCTTACTCCTTATGATCCTGTTGCAGCCCGAGGCCAGGTATGTTTACCTTTTGACAAATTTGTTTACTTGATTTGTTTACTTGATTTGTTTACTTACTTTGTTTACTTAATTTGTTTATTTAATTTATTTACTTAATTCGTTTACTTACTTTAACTATCCTGACGGACAATGGAACAAATTTTTTCTTGCAACCTCAGTGGTTGGAAAACTGTTCTTTGATTTTATAGTACAAGTTGTGTCACTTACGCTTCTTACTACCAATGGTTCCCATCAATTTGGTAGACAGTACATATATTGCWTCTGGAAAATGAATGATCAGCAGTAGCAAGGGRCTCATTGAAATGAGCCACCCGTTTGATCTTAATATCTCGTACATTGATCAGATCCAAAACACTACTGATGTACTACGTATTTGTTTATGTGATTAGCAAAATCGGCTGAAGTGCCTATGTTAGTGATTGCAGACCATTTTACATCTTTCACAAAGTGGCGGCATAACTGCAAGCAAGGATGTATTTAGAAGTACAGGAATTTTTGCTTTCACAGATTACTATCAAGATCATTTTCATCTACGTAACAACTGCATCCTCATGCTGACAAATCGAAGAGTTTTGATGCTACTGGTAAGCTACGATGGTCTGAACGGTATAGGYTGAGAAACCATACGAAAGCTGATATTCTATTTGGTGATTCTGATGTATCGTGAACAGGAAACTGAGCCTGATGCCTTGATGCATGTTGGTTAGAAAGTGATCCAGATTCGTAAAATCTCACCATCCACAATCGTAGTTGCGTGCACGAAATCCGATAACACCGCAACCATTGTAGTCTTATCAACCTACTCTTCTACGCAAATTTTTACGGTTATCGACCCGATTATGCAATCTCAGACGTAGTTTTAATATCTGATGGCAGAGCCCGGCATCACATACTCGAGACCAGAAGAAGGAGTTGACAGACCCTTGTACAATACAATGGGAAATACAATGGAACAACTTGCTGGCTTTGGAGTCGAACGAGCAGAATGCGGTTCTCCTTCACCTCAGAGATTCCACGAAGGAATTCACTCATATCATATCGGGCGACCATTCAAATGATCTAGAGACCACTCAAGCCACYGAAATCTACAGTGCAATTTACCAGCAATGGCGAGCATACTGTCCAACTCCGGAAGATCCRTCGAAGGCCAAGGTAAGGAAMGGATGTATTCGCATAACCGATTTTCTTGCACTTTCTTATTTAGATAAGCGCAAACATTGTCATCGTCCTTGAACCGTATKCGTTTTCCTATTTTAAGCCGCATTAATACTAGTTGCTGCTCATATCGAAGAATACTTAGCAATCAGGTCAATTATGTTGAACACACGATAAAGAAAAGGATTATTCACATGGACTTCTGTCCTCGCTAATATCAACTTGGACACTTAATGGGACTCGAAAAATGTTTACTCACCTATAAGATATATCTGCAGGTCATCGTCCTTCATGTTTTCAGTGGATCCTTGTAGTGTAAGACGAATTCCTCCCGACTGCAAGCTGCAGTATTACAAAACGAGAATCAAATTAAGTCCTAATTTTAAGCTCGCTGATTTCCCTGCGCACGTTCTTTCTATAACCAATAGCAGAATAAAAAATTTGAATAGGACACCGGTGTACTTATAAGYTCTATGGCGTTGTAAATGACAGAAATTCAGGAAGCTAAGAAGACGATTGAAGCGAAGACCAGTCTTGGAGATTGGAAAGAGTGGTAGGAACAGCCAGGCAAGTTCCGGTCGATCGTACACGGAGGAATCTGGTGCTTCAGAATCCTCTAGACAGGGATGGGAAGTTCAGGAGACTCCAACAACATCAGGAGATGACGAATTTCGACAYGAAACGTCTTTAGGGAACCTAATCTGGAGTTATCACTACAAGGACGGTTCTTGTCTGGTATGAACTATCGTTTACGGCACCCAGTTCTCATTTTCCATGCTATTGTGAACATGAAATGTCACTTTGTGATAAGCGGGTTTTTGAGAAGGCTCTTTCTAGTCTTTACTGAAAATGACCCTGATACGTTCTATGCACTATGAAATCGAAGTTCAAACCATRTTATTTTCCTTCCTGTGTCGCAGGGGTCCACAGCCGGTGATAGCATCTCATTTTGGCGACCTGATCCACCACCTGGGTAAGTAATTTGGACTGCCTCTCTGTGRACCAGGCAAAGAATAAACACCAGGGGTATTCGTTGGAAAGACTTCAAAGTCATGGTATCTTCAGTGCAGGTCTATGGTCAGATTCTCCACATGGTCCCTCAAGAACTTTTAACATCAAGTTTCTCACATTCTGGACAGTAATCACTATCATACATTCGAGGAACCATTATTAGGTCGAACTTTGAATCGCCTGTGAGTCGATTAAGTTGTTCGTGAATGCTGACCGCTTTCATCTCTTTGCAGGTATGTATCCGTTGGGGACGTAGCCTACACGGGAGACTTCCCGGAAAGTCAAACTTTAATAGTTTACAGAAACGATGAGGGCAGTTTTGAGAAGCCTTTAGGTTTCGATTTGGTACGAATTTCTTTCACTTGATGATTCTCATATTCGCAAGACCTATTTGACTGTACTTTGTTAGTGAACTCCRTGTTCGATTCAAAGTACGCCACCTCATTCTTGAGAGCTTGTAGTTTCTCTTAGTTTCTCTTCTGTAGCCTCTGGATACTAATGTTGAGGATACTATTTGTGCCTTGAGGCATTGTACCATATGAGAGTGAGTATTGGGAGTAGACTAGTTGCTGTTGGTAAAAAGGGTCAGTATAGGAGACATGATGAGTTCCCTAACGTTGCAGTACCATCTTCCTTACAGATATGGAGAAACTGGAAAGACGGGATYGGAAGTCCAATCTCCATGTGGATGCCGAGGGCTCCAGAGGGTTATGTGGCACTAGGATGCGTGGTGTGTGCTGACTACGAAGAACCCCAATTGGACACCGTATGGTGCGTTGACAGCGATTTGACTGAAGACACTCACTTGGAGGACTCAACCGTCTGGCAGGCCCCAAGTGAAGCCCCTTGGCATTGTTACATCTACCCTGTGGTGAGTGAGGTCAAAACCTTTATTRCGCTACGAGAGGAGAAGGATGAGAACACTCCCAAACCTTCTAAAGTGGTTAATTAGGCATCCATCCACCATCATGTGTGGCAATTAATACTGCATTCTCTACACCTTGGAAAAGTCATCCAAATTCTTTATGTGAGGCGCAATCTTGAGCTTACCTCAAGTGGGAGATGCCAAAGTAGACATTCTTTGGTCACTCATTGTGCCATGCACATTCTCTATAGTGAATGTCCTTAGCTAGTTCATCTAAGTGATGGCACAGCTGCAAAAGAATGTGCCTTTTTCAATATGTGCGCTAAACTATGGCATCCTCAATGCATTGTCATTGTAAACACTGAGGGTGCGTAGAAAGGTGTTGTTATTGGATTCTGACACTGAGTAGGTGTGAAGGCATTCAGTAGAATGTTTTATGAGACTAATTGCATGTAGACTTCAAAGGCTTGGCGTATGTTCTGTGTTTTCCATTAACCCCTAAAGGATGGACACACTGATTTAGAGCCTTGTTGCTCATCACTCAGTTTGTTGCCATTTTGGAAATAGGTATGTATGAAAAAATTTATGTGCATCTTCAAAGATGATATTACATGTTTTCTGTATTTCACAATAATTTAGATTTTTTTGAGGAAAACTGATTTTTCTGAGAGTTTTTGGAAAAAAAGTGAACAAAAAATTAAATTATATAGAAAATTATTTAAAAAAATCTGGAAATTTCACCATGTCTGTACATTACAGTGACAAAAATCATGGTGTAAACTCAATTTCTGTGTCATTCTATGAATAGAATACAGTGAACATTGAAAATACATCCAAAGTTCAAATTGCAATATAATATTGAATATTACCAATATTTTCAAAATTCCAATTGGAGTAGAAACTTGAGTAGATGATCTTCATTTCTTTGGATGGTCTCAAACTCAAACATCACTTTTTGGAAAAATTTCAGATTTAGAGCAAGGAGCAATGACTTTTCAAAATACAATAAAATAGCAAATTTTGCCATCCATTTTTTTTTCTTTACTTCTCCACTACATGAAAGCAAACACTAGTTAAACTAAAAATTCAATTGGATACTCTTTGTAGCACAACATGAAAGGTCAACAAAAAAAAGGATGAAAAAATTGCTTCTAATCTCTTATGAGGACCCTGGACTATCATCCAAATGCCCACAAAATAGTGTTGGCAGCAGTCTAAGGTTAAGTTAAGCCTAAAATAACATCTCAATTTCGATCAATTGTAAGCATCGGTTACTAGAATGTCATCTSTACTACAAATTATTCTTCAAATTATTCTATTTTGCAAGGTCATAGAAGTCCAAAACTAATCCAAAATCGGTTTTGCAACAACATAATAGTCCATTTGCATCCACACTCAATAGTTAGTCCCATCCTCATCTATATAGTTCCCTCTTATTACAATTGTATCACCTAAGCACTCCAACATTATTATTTTCAAGAAAACTACTTAGAAATCAACGAGACATGTTCAAGGCATAATCATGTCTCCTAGAAAAGAAAACCTCCAGACTGAGAAGTCACTCATTAACGATGCAAGTGTCATCAAAACATGCCAAACTTGTAAAGACTTGAGGTATTTTTAGGTTCTATAAAAAAAACTCTCCCATGAGATAAGTTGTAGAGGTAAAATTCACGATTGACAAGTAATCTATGCTCATGCTTACAAATAGGTAATTACTAGTACAATCTCCAAACATTTCAAAAGTTATTTACAAGGTTTGAAAACAATTCTTACTCTAAAGCATTGCAATCCTTTCAAAAATGGGATCACAATCCACCAAGAAAGGCATTTTAACAACAGAAACACACAAAACAAATTAATGGGTTCCCTAGCTCATAAGCCAATTCCAAAAATCCCGCACATTTTAGTAGAAACAAAAGGGTTGTAGTCCATCCAAAATTTTAGCAACTCCAAATTATAAACACTATCTTGATGATCACTACACTAATAATGGTATTTAGTGTTGGCAACACTAATTACAAAGCATAACACTAAATGTCAACAACCTTGTTAATGTTACCAACACTAAATGTCAACATAGACACTATTTGTCAACTATTAGAAAAATTCTGCAAGATTATATTTAGTGTTACATATTATTTCATCAAATTGCAATGAAAAAAATATAAACCATAAATTTGAATTAAGGGGTGGTGAACACAACTCTTAATATGCAAACCACTTGAAGTTTAGAGTGGGTGTAGTAATAGTTCAAGTAACATCATTAGTCACATAACACTAATTACCATTAATAGTGTACTCTTCAGAATCTTCAAAATCATCAGCATTGTCGTTGTCAACTCCATCTTTAGCATCTTCTCCTTTGTCATCGTCACTTTCACTTAAAATGTCATGTTCTGACAGGTTCTTGCACTTCAAATGCCATTGTTCCCATTGGCAAGCATACCTTCTGCCATTTTTTGGTTGTCATGTAAGGAGAGCGTTAAAACCTCCTCACGAACTGGGCCCCGCAGGCTAGATTTACCGCTGGGGAAAACGCTGGGATGTTTTATTTTTTGCAAATTTTTTTTTTGCAATTTCTGAATTCATATTTGCAATCAGAGACCCCAAATTAGCTAGGGGGGCAAGAGAATATACCCTAGTGACGGCTCAATCTAGGGGGTTTTTATTTACTTTTACCCTCAAATATTACCCGTAGGCCCTTGCGGGGCCCAGTTCGTGAGGAGGATTTAACGTCCAGCGTCGTGTAAAACATTAAAGTGGGCACATCCAAAAACATAGCTGACTTTAAAGCGCCATCTATCGTCTGTGTACATTTTCAGTCTGGAAAAAAATTCAAAATTTTTGGACCCACATATTGCAAGATATCTGTGTTTAAAGTGAAAAAAACAAGTTGTGCAACACATTGTTGGACTAGATTATTTGGCTTTGTACCTTCTTAACTTTTACTTTTTGCACTACAAAGATTTGAGCTTTAAATTTTTATGGTGGGGAATTGAGTTGAGAATTTAGGGAGAAAAAATATTAATTTTCAAAAAAAAGCTTAAATGTTATTCTTTAAAAAATTGTTATAATAAGTAGAAGTAGGTACAAGATCGAAGGAAAATTTAATTTATTAATATCTCTAAGGTGGAATTAATATGCACTAATTCCGATGGTGAGGTTGTTCTAGCATTCAAACTAGACCATGTGGAACTTTTTTTTGTCTTAAAACTGTAAAAATTGCATTCAGAAATGAATCCTACAAATTATTTTTTCAAGAAGATTCTCCAATTGCCCGGAAAACAAGATTGTCCATAACTTTTTCATAACAAATCCAAATGGAATGAATTGATACTTTCCATGTAGAAAAAAATATAAACTATGAGAAAAAAAATTCAAAAAAAAAATTCAAATTTTTGAAACTTTTTTTTGCTGCTTCCTCTCCCTCTCCCCCGTGTTGAGTTGTTTGGGGCATAACTTTTGTTCCCGGGCACTAATTGAAAACAAATTATATTCCCATGAAGTTAATTAGCTATTCTATCTTCAAAAAAAGTTTCAAAAAATCTGGACAAAAATTGAGACCGTAGCTACATGCCCGAAATCTACTTTGTCCCGCGAAGGAACAAATGGTCCTTTAGGGGTTAATAACTTTTGCATATTGTATCCAAATGCTGCGTTTTTTGGTGCATTGGACCGTGCTTTCATTTGACAACAAGACTATATTAAAATCTAAAAAGCTTAATAATAGTAATGAGGCGTAGACCAATAAGTGGCACTTTTAGGTGTACCTACCTTATAAGGGCTTCTGCATGGATAAACAAGTAGCCGTTTCCGAAGAACAACCTCAGTCACATTTCCTTGTAAATACTTGGACCATTATTACCAAAATCCAACAATTCCACAGCCACCCATATTACTTCTTTGTGACGTGAGCGTGCACCTCCCAAATTTGCTTTTCTGAATCAACAAGCTTCTACATAGTAATCTGGTGCTTCTTATAAGGTGGGTAACACCCAAAACTACCACAAATTGGTATTGTGCCTAGTTACTATTATTAGACTCATCAAATTTTCATATTGTCTTATTGGCAAGTGAAAGGAAGTTCCAATGCACCAAAGAATGCAATATTTGGATACAATTATACAATTATACAGAAGTTATGAAGGATCAAAATTTGGTTCTAAAAGCATTTCTTCCACATAGGTACATAGTTGATTTTGGATATGTATAGAGTCTAAAGATGGCAGTTTTAGATCAAGGGCAATTTTTGGGGTGCCTACCTTATGTAGTTCTCCCGGGTGGTGAAAATCAAGACTTCCCAAACCTTGCAAGGAGTTGTCCGGTTGTTGACTATTCACGTTATCCCATTTCACTTAAGTTGGAAATTAACCCTTGAAGGACAGACGGGTGGTCGTAGAAATCATGCATTCTGATACCGTGTGACACCATCTCCTTTGAAAAAGCTAAATATATTCATTGGAAGTCAAAGTACTAGAAAAAGATCTCCCCTTTCCACTCCTAATATTGAGGATGAATGATTGCAATTCTATGTTACAAGGAAAAATTCTTTGCCATTCATCGGACGCAAAACGTCCTCAACGTCGTTTAAGGGTTAATTTCAATGTTGTCTACAAGTCACCTTCCATGGAGTACTTCAAGATCTTGAATATATTGGCTGCCTAGAGATATGTATACATGTCCATTGTTGAGTATACAAGTGTATTAAAACAACATAAAATCGGACGGTTTAGCTGCCATTGCAACCAAGATTGAAGATGTTGTGCTCCATGACCAGGTCTTGGAATCATACATTTTTGTGTTGATATCAATCAGTATGAAGGTATAGGGTTTTAAAGATGTGTCGGCCATCAAATCACAAGCTAACAGGAACTTACATTGTAAGGTAGACTGCTCTTAACCCTTGAAGGACGGACCAGTGGTTGTTGAAATAATGCATTTTTGATACTGTGTGACATCATCTACTTTGAAAAGCCAAATATACTCATTGGAAGTCAAAGTACTAGAAAAGATCTTCCCTTTCCTCTCTTAATACCGAGGATGAAAAGTTGCAATTATGTCCTAAATAGTTTGATTCTCTGTCATCTACACTAAGTAGTGCAATTAGGTTGCCCCTCACTAATTTCTCGACCTTCCACACTATATAAACATTTATTGTTAATGTGTAAGAAAGCAATACTTTTGAATTAGTTCTTGTTGTAGTTGGAACTCATGAACCTCCATGTATACATATGAAAGTATTTGTAGAAATATTTGGTGAATTTGATGGCTTGTAGAGTAACTTTCTTGGGATAAGGCAACCTAATTGTAAGGTCAACCTAATTTCACTATTTAGTGTAGAGGACACAAAACGTCCACCGATGCGTTCAAGGATTAAAGCGACCATTTAACCCTAGAGTGCGTTGACATCGAGAAAATGGACGATGAATAGATTGAAACTACAGTTTCATCCTTTTAACTGCTTGGATGAAAGTTCTTCTAATTTGTGGAGATACTATATCAAGTTGTTGTTCTATCTAAGGGTTTGATTTGGTGTTACTAAAATATATATATTTCTAAAACTTAATATGAGCAAGTATGTCAAGTAATTGACCAAGCCAAAATTGCATTGACTTTAGTTCAAAACTGGATTTTCCAAAATGAGGTCATAGATTTTAAGAACACAAAAATTCCAAAAAATCACCATGTCAAGAGAACCTCATTTCAAATCCATTCCAACAAATTCTACTCCCAAAATGGTAATATTTTGCTTGATATCAAATTTTGAAGGAATTTTGAAATTTCTCTTTAAAAATTTATAAAAAAAAATATTGGAGATAGCATTGGTGAATCTAACCATACGGATGAAATCTGCAACTCTTAGTCTACAACTTTTATTTGTGTGTCAATTCCAAAGTATGCTTCCAAACAACACTTTATAATGATTTTTCTCAAGTAGTGGATTTTGGGGATGAATCAAGATGCTCTAGGGTTAAGAGCTAATTGCGTTTTCAGGTAAGCTAAACTCTTTGAAACAATTTCTACTAAATTTTCATAGGAAGAAAAAATGGATTGGCATCTAACCCAAGTCGTTTCATATTTTTTCACACTTTCAAGGAATTAGTTAGAAATTTTTGAAGTTGTAATGGAGTGGTGACTAAAAGCGACCACCTCTTGAAATGTACACTACTGGTACATTGAAGAAAGCAAAAATGTACCTTATGTCGCATGATCGCTTTTAGAGCATGGGTGCTTCAAGAGCAGACTACCTTAGTGGAGCCAGAGGGGGATTACTTGTCACATTTGGGTATGGGTGATTGTACGAAACATTTGTCCTATTTTTTGTCTTCTTGACCTTGAACAAATGTTTTTTTGCTCACAATTTTTATGTTGTATGTTTGTTTCCTATAAAAATTTGAAATGAAGGTACAAATAATAGTTGTTGACATTGAGTATTCTTTTTAGTTTAAAAAAAAATATTTTATTGTTTCTAAATAGCCCCCAATTGGATGTCTACCTTGGCCAAGACATCTGAAGAGATTTTCTAAAAATAGTAATTTGTCCACCGTCCACATTTGCTCAAAGAACACTACTTTTGCACAAGTGCAAAGAACACATTTTTTGCTCCAAAAGATAAAAATGGTTGAGAAAGAGCATCTTCAAGCTAAAAAGAATGAATGTTTTTTGGAGAATTTTTTTAACTTTTTTATTATTTTCTAAAAATCACACATCAAAGTGTGCATTTTCTTGGCATTTCCATCTCTCTTTGAGTGTGCATAACTTTTAGAGACAAAATTTTCTAGGCCCAAATTTTCTCACATATATTTTTTTGAATGCTTTATAAATTATCCATATTTTATTTCATTTAAAAAAAAGCTATTCCAAAAGTCACAAGTGTTTCTTGCAACTACTAGTATAAAGGTTGAAAACACATCACTTTGTACAATTGTCTAGATTACGGTAGAAAATAAGCCCTTCACTTTCAAATGGTTAAACACACAAATCCACACCACGTCATAGAAGCATTGACAATCTTTCAGCATTCTAATGAGTGGGAAGTGGGAAGTAGTGGCAATTGCTCAAATCGGCAAGAGAAGACATGGTCTTGGGTCCATATTAACTATCAACAAAATGATGACCTTGCACGCAAGAATTAAGTGTCCACGGGTGCTTTTTGAAAATACCTCCAAAATTCTATTTTTTAGTACTTCCAAATTACACTTTGAAAAGGGCTCCAAAACTCAAAGTTTTGAAGATGATAGGATTACACCAAATTTTACTTATAGCACAAAACAAGTTTAAAAGATGTATTGCTCAACCTTAACTATCTAGAACATTTTGTTCAATGTTCAAGAAGATCATTTGGGGATGGAGGAAGTTATAATGTATAAAATCTTGAAGTCTAATTGAATATCATGATAATATTTAATTATCAAAATAAACATTGATTTAATTTATTGTTAAATATATAGTTTTGTGAAACATTAAAAAATTGAAGTAGATTTAACTTGCATAGTTGAATAATAATCAAAATCTACGGAAAGTCAATTACAGAATGTTTTTATACTTGTGCGGACCTAAGGTGCAATAGATGAGTTCACTATTAGTAAAGTATAAAAACAAATAATGCACTCGTTGGTTCAATAATCAAAGTGTTTTGATGACTATCTTGGTGGGGGTGGGGGTGGGGGAGCATCCTTCTAAGGTTGAAAAATACTTTGACATGAGAAGAAACCATACATTCCATATTTGAATAGTCAAAATATATTTGACCCTTGAAGGACGGTCCGGTGGCTGTGAAAATCATGCATTTTTGATACCGTGTGACATCATCTACTTTGAAAAGCCAAATTTACTCATTCAAAGTCAAAGTACTAGAAAAGATCTTCCCTTTCCATTCCTAATACGAAGGATGAAAAGTTGCAATTATGTCCTACACGGTGTGATTTCCTGTCATTCATATGACGCAAAACATTAGCCGAGGAATTCAAGGATTAAGAGCAATTTCAATTCATGTCTTCAATTCTCAAATATAATATGATGCAGCCAAATACCATATCTAATGAAATTGTCTCTAAAAAACAAACTAATGTTCATATAACTATGAATACCATCATTCTTAATTACAACTTTTCATTCTTTTATAGGCTAAATATAACTAGATATTTACAAATACTACATTCTAGATGTAAACCCATTAGGAAAAATTTGAGGGCATCAAATACTATTTCAASTTTGTTTTCCATGCTATAAACCAACCATTAGTCACAACAATAAAAAACAATTTAATAATATTTTCATATTTTAACATTTTAATGTTTTAGTATTTTTGTATTTTTGTATTTTCGTATTTAAATATTTAAATATTTAAAAATATATATTCTTTTTAAATTTGATATAAATATTAATAAATAAATTGAATATTATCATTATTTAACCCCTAAAGGACCAAACTGCATTTTTTGGCAACATAGCAATTTTAGGCAGCTCACTACAAATGGATTTTTCATTATTTTTCTTTGAAATTTTCACAATTTAACATGTATCCAAGGAGTATCTTTAAGGCCCAACAGTTTTCTTAACATTTGACTACAGTGTCAAAAAGTTATTGCATGATATGTGATTTTCTTTGAACTTAGGGCAGCCCGGGCAGCCCAAAAAACTTCTTTAAAAATAACTTTTTGAAAAAATAAAAATTTGAATTTGGTTCTTTACAATTATGTATAAGTGGAAAGCTTTGAATCATTCCATTTGGATTAGTGAGCTAAAAGTTATGAGAAGTTTTAGTTCGTGGGTAAGTATGGAGTCTCTAAAAGACATTCCTACCTACAAACTAAAACTTCTCATAACTTTTAGCTCACTAATCCAAATGGAATGATTCAAAGCTTTCCAATTATATATAATTGTAAAGAACCAAGTTTGAATTTTTATTTTTTCAAAAATTTATTTTTAAAGAAGTTTATTGGGCTGCCCAAAGTTCAAAGAAAATCACATATCAAGCAATAAATTTTCAATAGTGTAGTCAAATGTTATGAAAATTGTTGGGCCTTAAAGATACTCCTCGGACACATGTGTTGTAAAAATTTCAAAGAATAATAATGAAAAATCCATTCGTAGTGAGCTGCCCAAAATTGCTATATTGCCAAAAAAAACGCAGTTTGGTCCTTTAGGGTTTAACGTGGTAGCCTCTCAACCACGTCAAACTACTTGTATGGTAGAGTTCTTTCAGTCCCTAGTCAAAGAAATTGTGGTCTTTCAAAGGCCTTAAAAATCCTATAATGCATAGAAAAATTAAGATAAATATATAATTATTTGACCCAAGCTTATCAATAGCAATTTAATTATTGAAAATTTGTTGAAGATTTGCCTAAATTTCAATTTCTACCAACACTTACCAATAAATAACAAAAATATTTCTAAAAACTCATGGTAAAATTTTTGTTGATTTATTTTTTTGTTATACTGATAAAAATGAACATTGCCAAAAAAATCAATCTTTAGCATTTCTCACACTTTATTTTTCATTTAWAAAAAATGGTAGCAATGTGCTATCATTGCCCTTCACTTATAGTACTTATGGAACCGTCATTAAAAGAAACTGAGCATCTCTAAGATAAATCAGGTTATTTGGTTGTGGAATTTCGTCGCATCTAAACCTATGGTGTGAAAGATTTTGAGTTTCGAAGCTATTTTTAATTTAAAAATTAGAAATTACTTTTACTTTTACTTTTTTATTATAGTATGCCGCACTAGTATGAATGGAATGTGCAATCACGGGATGTGTCATTAGAGAGGTAGACCCTCGATACCCCGGGTACATTGTTGAACCTCAGGTTCCCCTATAACTGGGTGGCGTCAGGGTATCAAGAGGAAACCCTAATAGTTGAACGCCGCGACTGAGCTTCCTCTTTTTCTTCGTCAAGCGCTTCGAAGACCTTCTTTTCCATTTCGCCTCGTTGCGTCATCGCTTGATCGCAGAGGTTGGGTTCGCATTACATCACCATGGCAACCGCAACAGAGTCCGTGCAATGCTTCGGCCGGAAGAAGACAGCCGTCGCCGTGACTTACTGCAAGAAGGGACGAGGGTTGATCAAGATCAACGGATGCCCCATCGAGCTCGTGGAGCCCGAGATTCTGCGCTACAAGGCTTTCGAGCCCGTGCTCCTGCTGGGCCGTCAGAAGTTCGCCGGTGTGGACATGCGCATCCGCGTTAAGGGCGGAGGCCACACCTCGCAGATTTACGCCATCCGGCAGAGCATTGCCAAGGCTCTCGTGGCATACTTCCAGAAGTACGTGGACGAGCAGTCGAAGAAGGAGATCAAGGACATCTTGTTGAGTTACGACAGGACTCTGCTGGTCGCCGACCCGCGTCGCTGCGAGCCSAAGAAGTTTGGAGGTCGGGGTGCCCGCTCTCGGTTCCAGAAGTCGTACCGTTAAGCGCTGGCTGGGGTTTCTAGCAGGAGAGGAGATTCATCGGATTTTAGGGTTTGGCGACCTAAACTTTAGGCTTTTGAATCTTAAGAGTATCTTTGTTCCTCCGCCTGTGGAAATGCTTAGAGATGTCTGACCTAATGATAGTACAGAGCTTCCTCAAATTTTGCACATTTAAAAAAAATTCAGCATGAGTTGCTCAACTATCTGCCCTATTTGAAGTGTCTGTTGCCCTTCAATTCCTCCTTTGTATGCTCAAGGTGTCGATTTCCGGAATACCTCCTAGAAGGTATTTAAGGCAGCTGTAGATTGTGAAATTTAATTCTCCATTTCATTTCGTTTCGTTTTTGTTGTTCTGCATGAGAAATTAAGCATCTTCATTCAATTCTGAAATTATTATGTACGTGTAGGTGTTCTGTGAAGGATGTTTTCGATTAGGGTTATTCTTGCCCTAATTCCCAATTGTTCATGAAGTTATTATTGTACAGGTGGTTGTCTCCATTGAAGTAATGCGTCGTTTCTATGTCTGGTATACTTACAACTTCCCGATTTTCTAACTGCWCTTAAAGCTTGGGATTTTGGAGTGCACCTTCTGTTGAGCACCTAGTTCTAATTATGAGGTACCTGAATGGAAGGTTCCATATTTTTTTTTCGTAAGGTATTCGAGACAGTGACCCCTAACAGCAGGTGATGTACGTGATGCAGTTGCGATGATCTCGGGCATAGCAGCGTGTTTTTGTTGAGTTTTTCAATCTGGATTAAGTTATTTCTTAGTGTTTTAAGGGAATAAATAAACTCTTATGACTGGATTGTGTTTTGATGTATGGTAGTGGGATACTCGTATTTTTTCAGTAGGCTATGCTGTCTGTGCAGGCATGGTCTACACTCGTTTAGGTCAGTTTTGTCGATTACCGGTATCAATGAATCTTGTCTTAAATTTGAGAAACTTGTTCAGTAAATCAAACCCCTCTCATTTCCTAGWGTTGTTATGATTGGAGAAATTCCTCATATAAGTTGTGCACACAAGCCAGTTTATGTAGATAAGTCGAAGCGCATTTGTCCTCCAAAATTAGTACAATTAAAGTGGTTTCCTCGTAACTGAATAGTGGTAAGTGTATGCCAGAACTAGTTTAGTGCAATATGCTACCTCCTGTAGGTTATGGAATCTACTGCAATATGGTACCCTTTAATAAGACAAACATGCATAATTTTGCCTACCTGAGTAGTATCAAAATAAAAGAAAGGATTTTTTTTGGAAGTTGAGAAGGATTATTGGGAGTAATATAATACAAAATTGACTAAATAGATACTATTTCCATTATGGAGTAAGTTGCAAATTGGCTGTCAAATTTTATTGTGTGTTGAAATTTTGGTTGAAATTTTGGTTGAAATTTTGGTTGAAATTTTTCTATGAAAGGCCCTTTTTACAATGTACTATTAGTACAAGGATTTTTTTGGTAGAAACCTAGCAAAATTAGCTAGTTTTGAAAATGTTGGTGTATGCAGACCTCATCAAGTTTATGTAGGCAAAACATTTGTGTCCTAGGTTTGGAAAGTGAATCACTTCTATGCCTACCTATACAACTTCTTGTATTGATATCCAACCAATGGCAAGTCTCTTGATTTGCAAAACAAATAAAATTCTCATCATTGATGTTATTGATGTCCTATTTTGAATATGAATAGTATCATGTGGTTGAGTTGTGAGAGCAATAGTAAAAATACACTTTCTGAGCAAGCAAAAATAGTATTTTTGATGGGACCATGTATTATTCACTTTTCATTGCCAAAATATTGAAGTGGGATTGAAAGCCAAACCCTCATCCAAGGCATGTTCACCTAGCACTTTTCTGAGATCTCCTAATAGAAATTTAGAAAGAATCACTCTCCTAATAGAAATTTAGAAAGAATCACTTTGAGATGTTATCAAAATAAAAGTACAGGCAATTGGTGTAAGAATTTTCAAAGACCATGTGAATAAACCACAAATTTCAAAGTAGAGGTCATATGAACATCTACTATTGACTCGTGTCCAAACTGCCTTTAATCAAACACTTATGAAATTTTAAATGCTTTGACTCTCATTGGTTGCTTCAAAADAAGTCTTCATCCTCCATTGGTTGTTAATTGGATACAAGGGTTGACTAAAAAAATGAATTTGTTGAAATTTGGATATTGGATTGACTTAGAGCACCACTAGTTTATGTTTTGCATATATTAGAGGTGTTTTTACAAATCCTTTTTGTTTTTTAGGCATGTTTTTTTTTACAATCAGTTTACTTAGTGATAACAAGTTATGCAATTTCAATTTTTTCTTTTATCATAATAATAGTAGAGCAATCTAAAATGCAAAATGTTTTGTCATTGTCAAGTGACAAATTTTCAACAAATACTTAGTTGAAGCYAACATASACAAGATATACAAATGCAATTTTCAATACGCTAGCATTATAACAATCTAAAACATATAATATTTTGTCATATTCAAGTGCCAAATATTCAACAACCACTTCAAGTAGAAACGGACATGGATAAGGTGCAAAAACTAACAAGTTACAAAATAAATACAATTTAGACTAGTTAATTAAATCTAGATAATTTAATCTAGATAGGTTGATGAATAAGTCACTAATATGTTGTACAAGTTKATTTAATTTAGAAACTMATGTWACATTTCAAAACTCTTGCTTGTGATATAACATTGCAAGAATCTTGTATTATCTTACTTTTTGAGTYCCATGGAGTAAGATGTATCCCCTTCTAAAATACCTAGGGAGATAAAGTACCTYGCACCCCAAGAGAAATGGAGGACCTTCAATTTAACCCCTTGGCACTCCAACTCATCCCAATTTAGAATGATGAATAGAAAAGTTCCAAGGGCTTTTTTGGCAACTAAATTAACTTCTCATTTATCCAAACCAATGCTTGATTTCTAAAAMTCACAATTTTTGTATGATAAATTTGATGAAATTGAAGTACACAATATAYGTTACGGATTTATAAGTAAAAATATGTAAGAATTCAAGGATTCAAGCATTGTCTAGAGATTAAATTTAATATRCAAATTGATCTCTCTTTTGATTCTAAGAGRTAAGGTTCATATATGCCCTTAGAAGAATAAAGTATATTCTTTTCTAAAATAYCAAAAGGAATCTTCAATTTGTAACCATAAGAAGGTTAGTCTCCCCCTTGGGTCCCAAGGAATAAGGCATATCTCTTTTCCAGATACCTTTGAGGCCTTAAAATCTCACACAAAGATTGGTCTACAAAAAGTACCTCTTAGTGTCTTTGGTCAATGCTAGAGGAGACCACATTAAATTTGGGGAAATGGGAAAAAGAGAGCCTCTACATTGGTTAACAAAGTTATGGACATTGACATGTTTTACAAGTTGATTTAATTTAGAAATTGACATTGGCAAAGCTATACAAGTTAAATCAATTCCCTCGTACTTCTTTATCCTTGTAACTCAAAAATGGATTTTCATTCGGGGATTTTTTAGCTATTCTTTGACAATATATATGCTCCTATTTTTTTTTCTTCTTCTATTTTTTGCCCATTTTCCTACACCCTATAATGGTAGTTAAAATTAAAATTTGAGGCATTTAAACATGTCCCTATTGTAATTTAAAACTTTACAAGCAATTTTAGGGATGATAAGCACAACATGTAYACTAAAGCCTATTATTGAGAACAACCTACAAAACAATACATCTATATTCATCATATATCAAACAATTCTTATAAATGAATAATACATGTTCAATATGAGAAATAACCACAAAAATTGAAAATCCCACAAGTATTATTATTTTGGTTAAGCCTGACTTATGCAATGTGTCTTTGAAAATTGTCTGCCATATATCTAAGTTGGAGCAATCAAAAAAATAAAAATCCAAAAATGATTAGTTCATTAATTTGTCTTTTAGCAAATGGTATATATAAGCTTGTGTCATACAGGTTCTTCCCTTCCTTTCTAGACTACCCCTTGAACTTTTATAACTTTCATCTTATTAATCAAAATGGAAATGATTCAAAGCATTCCACGTATATATAGATCTAAAAATAGATTTCAAATTTTATTTTCAAAGAAATTGATTTTGTAAGAAGTTTTTTTTAGCTTCCCAAGCTGCCACGAAGCAATAAAAATAGCATATCATACAATAACTTCTTAACCATGTAGTCAAAAGTAATGAAAATTTTAAGGCCATAAAGCTACTCCTTTGGCACATGTTGTGTGAAAATTTTGAAGAAAAAAAATAAAAACTCCATTCGTAGTAAGCTACCCAAAATTGCTATGTTGCCAAAAAAAAATGCAGTTTAGGGCTTTAGAGATTAAACTAACCCATGTGCAAGTATTGGTTTTAAAAAACTGTGAAAATTGAGTTCAAAAATGAATCTCATAAGCTATTTTTTAAAAATGTTTTTATTGCCTAAGAACAAGATTTTGCATAAGTTTTTCATCACTAATCCAAATGGAATGAATCCAATCTTTCCATGTAGACAAATATGTTTTGTATGAGAAAAAAGAATTTAAAGTTATATTTTAATTTTTCTAATTTTTTTGTGCTACCTATTTAACTCCATTTTGAGATTAGTGTAGCATAATTTTTGCTCCCAAGCACTCACTGAAATAAATTTATTACCAAAAAGCTAATGTGTTTTTCTATTATCATAAAAAGTTTTAATAAATCAAGTCAAAAATGAGATCATAGAAATTTTACTAAACCTTCAATTGTACCTTAAGGAAAAATTTGGTTCTTTAATTTAGGGTTAAATAATAAAAACTTAACCCAATTGATTGATTGCTAGTTTATAGAAATTGGTGAACTAGATAATTGAAAGTTAATTGATAGTCTTTGATGGGTAAGTTAACCTCTAGACAAGATAATTGATAGACAAGTTGATTGACATTAAGAAATTACTGGAAACTATTGAGCAATGATATAATTTCAATTTTCAAGGTTTAAGCACCATAAAAGTATAAGAAAAAGAAATTGTAATTRCCCAGTGCCAAGTGCTAAATATTAGGATCGATTAGGATTCATTATATTTCTTTTTATAAAAAGTGACATTGACAAGAGGTTTTAACAAACAATGTAATTGACATTGACAACCCAATATTGAACAAGTTAATTGGTATTATGGAGTATTTGTCATTGGCAAGTTTAAACAATTAAGAAAAAATTAAAAGAAAAAATATCAAGTTGGATCATATTTTTATATGTTCCTTTGTCAAACAATGTTATAAATATAACTTCTAATTTAATAAGGTACATGCTTAGCACAAGTAAAGTACATTGTTCAATAGTTGATGGTTGTACTTAAAAGAAACTTCCAAACCTTTATAATATGAGAACAAGTCAAACCTTTTATGTGTAATAGGAAACCTTTTATATGTCCAATTTTTTATTTGTTTTAGAAATGAAACAAACTAGATATGAATTTTCAAATAAATGATTACCTGTGATTAGTATAATAGAGATTTCAAACTAAAAACTAGATTTTTTATTAGTATTGATTTTAGTTTTCTAGGATGTTTATAAATGTTCAAGCTGATTAAAAGCCTACTAATGTTTAGGGTTTGCTCTCATATAGGTGACAACGATATAGGTGTCAATACAATGCTTTATTTTTTACATGAAGGATGCATGAGATCATTAGAGGATTCAAAATGTCTATTTTCCAATTAGTTCCTTACCCCTTCTAAATTAGCACAAGCTACCATAGTAAGGTAGCATTATCGGTAATGCATCTTGTTTGCAAAAAACTTAATTCCTAAAGTCCTTGTTTTAATAGATGATGAAGATAGTTCCTTAAAAAGCAATGCTTCATCGAAATAACCCTTCATTCACCAAAGATATAAGCAAAAAAGTGCAAAACTTAAAAAAATACTAAGCCCTTAATCCTTAAAGGGAAATCTCATTTCTAGTACGGCAATCTGGAGAATCTTGCATGAAATTTTAGCACATGGACATGAGTAATCAAGTGGGTTAGCAGCTAAATAAATAAAAGCYGTCAACTTAGTCCAACAAGGAAACAAAGGGATTTTTTGTTCATGTATTGTTCATTTCTACATAGGAACTCTCTTCTAGCCTTACATGATTCTAGCCTTACATAATCCAATGTTTGGGGCAAATCATCTTCCTTGTGCAAACCAAAAAACTTGAAATGTGTTGCACCAATGCAGCATATATCATCTTTGTATAAGTACAATTACAATAGGCTAGTCCAATCAAGGAACCATTGACTAGTACATAGACAATTTAGATTATTCCAATATAGAAATGYCTAAGGGGATAGAATTTTTTTTTTAAGGTTTTATTATGTAAAGACAACGTGGACCATGTAAGCATGTGTAATCCTTGTGCAAGTATGATCAAGTTACAACAAGYCCATCCAATGGAGCCATTGACTAGTGCATTGACAATATTGATTTCTCCAATGCACAAATGACCAAGGGGTTGTAAATATTCTTTGAGGTTTCACCATRTAAGGACGATGCGGACCAAAGTGTTGTAATGGATGACAAAGATCCTTTTATGTAAATCAAGAGTGCATATATTCATTTTTGCCTAGAATTTTAAGGTTTCACCATCTAAGGACGATGCGGACCAAAGTGGTATGATGGTTTATGTAAGCCAAAAGTGCATATACTCATTCTTAACCAAAATTTGAAGGTTTCACCATGTAAGAATGATGCAAACTCSAGTGATYCATTGGATGCCARAATCTTTTTATGTAAACCAAAAGTGCACATATTCATTCTTGCCTAGAKTTTTAAGGTTGCAACATTGTAAGAATGATGCCGACCAAAGTGATCCAAAGGATGATAAAAAAATCCTTTTATGTAAGCCAAAAGTACATATGTTCATTCTTGGAATGTTGTGCAAAAAGGAAAAATCTTGCATAATAGTTTGACCTCCAATGAATGCTAGTGATTTTTCTTTTAGGTAGATGGATGATTCACACTGTACCAAAAATGATGATTTTTATGTTGACCAGGCTGTCCTTACAAGGTTAAAAGGGTTAAAGTAAGCATACCCAATGGAGACATCATCTAAAACACAACTTGCAGCTAAATTGACCCAGATTGACCCACAATGAGCTTATTGTAGAAGCTCAGCAAATGTGCAACTTTTACACTAATTTAAATAAACTACAAAATAGAGAGACCACGGCATATTAGTGTCACTAAGATTACATAATTCACTTTCTGTGCATTTCATCTGTAATGTGCCGCATAAAAGTACGAAAACAGGAYAGAAGCAAAGAACTTGATCACAAGCTTGTAGCCTTGTAAGGTCGACAATGCCAAATTGCCAGCAGGCATTCCCCAATTATCAGGAGCCTGTACTCATACCCTACTGTAGATTGCTCAAATCAGAGCTTGCCATTATGACAAAACTTGAGTACCAAGTTGATCTGGAATTTGTAGAACCATGGCTGCTATAGTTGAAAATGACCAATCTCTAATCAGGAAGAACTGCCTACCTCTCAGGATTAACAGACCATTTAGCTTACTCGGCCTCTCAATCTATAAAGAAGTTCAGCAAACCTAAGCACTAATTATAATTTCAAAAAATAAAAACCAGAAAAAAAAAAGAATATCAAAATATCTGAAGTATGGGGCAAATGTTCGCTATTCTATTCGAATACCCTTAAATGTCATCCCCTGAGCTTGCAGAGTCTTCATCGTCACTTCCACTCTCGCTACTACTGCTACCACTCCCACTGTCGCTACTACTAGTTCCACTGTCACTTGAGCTTTTGTTACCAGCAGCTGCGGCGGCAGCGGCTTGCGCTCTCAGTGTTGCAGCAGGGTCGGCTCCCGCTTTCTCAGCTTCCTCGTCCTCACTCACATCCACATCCTCGATCTCGTAATCGCTGTGCTCCTCCAGAACTTCCACAATCTCTTCCTCGTCGTCCCCAACAATATCCACCTCTTCCACCGGGGCAGCAACTGCAGCAGCAATTGTGGATGGTTTCGCTCTCTTCGGTTCGGGTTCCGGGTCTCTCTCAGGTCCCAGGTCAGGTTCAGGTTCAGGCTCAGGCTCAGGTTCAGGAATCTCAACTTCATCTACTTCTATTTCCGGGGAGGCCTCCTTGACAACAGGAACAGGAGATTGCTTCTTATGAGCAGGAGCTTTGGAAGGACCTCCTTTCCGTTTCGCAGGCTTYTTGGCTGGTGGTGGCGGTGCTGCACAAAAGCCATCACGGATTGGAGTCAGTGTGATTGTTTATATTTCAGCTTCTCAATGCTAGAGAAGTGGAAAAATAAGTCGAAACCATAAATACTTTAGTAGCGTTAATTGGTAACCAGTACAAGCCATTGATACAGCAATCCTTTACAAGCTTAATTCATTCCGGTAATCCATTTCACATTGAAACTAGATTTCACACGAAGAACCAAAAGATTGGAATGCAAGACTCAATGCCAACAAGAACAAGGATCTGCTCGTAGCAMACATTTGATAACATCAAAGTCGACCAGTAACTAATCTGGAAAAGTGAAAAATGCAATCTGAGAGGAACCTGGAGCTGCTTCAGGCTTGGGAGCAACTGGAGCCTCATCTGTGATAGTCTCCGTAACCTGCGTTCCAACAAAAAGCAGAAGATTTCAGAGTAGCTCTACGCATTGGTCGCGCTGAAAATTGATACTACAAATACCCTACTATACTGCTTTCAGMAACGCCGAGATTCTGGTTCCTTGTTAACACCTTTTCATGTTCATTAGTGGTTCTGTGGTTCAGCTGCCTAAACTGGTATTTCGTTACATTCAACCACAGCATTACTTTCCTAAGTATGCTCTATAGACCTAGAGCAATAATTACACAGACGCATCCAACGAGGATCAACATCAGCAAGAAATTGAGAGTGGGATGGTAAACATAAGTACATGATGAGCTTTAAAGGCGTTCTTCTCTGCGTTGGAATGTCCCCCGTTTGTATGAATCGGCGAAACTGCTCCGGAACCCCCACCCCCACTCCCAGCCAAAGCAGCCGCAGTCTCGCCCTGCCTGAGATGCCGCAAGCTCTTCACAGCTCGATGCAGTCGCTCCAGCCGAAACGAGCTCCCATCGAAGAAGATGACCGCATCCATGTCTTTGCAATCCTCACTGTTGCCTTGAAACGCCACTTTGGGCTTCCCCGCCTGGTTGTTCGAAAATTCCACCGTCACCTTGTTTTCYACGCCCTTGTGCAGCATCCCGGGACTGCCCGTGTCAATGGAAGCCGGCTTGAATTCATCTGCAAGTCACAACACCCAACCTGTCAACCAAGAACACAAACTCTATCTCTCTCTACCTCTTTGCAAACTTCATCTGTCTCTTCCCTGGATGCTATTGATTGCTAATCAGAAAACGTGAATGTCGTTGCAACCCTGTCTCACAAAAGAAACATCCTCATCAAAACACCTCCCAAACGCCGCAAAAAGAAACATTACTGAACATGATTGCTTCAACGCATACAAAAGAGCACAAGACCAAGAATCTCACATCTCAAGGAGTAAAAACGCGCCGGCGTCGTCTCCAAAATTGTCGGACCCAAGATGAGTGGAAAATACGTTTCAGCGGGCGGGGCGGTGTCGGGTTCCACAGTCCTCGCCATCGCTTCGAATCCCTAACCTCACGCCGCAATTCCTCGCAACCAATGCTCAAACCCACTCCCTACTCATCGCCTTCCACAAACCACTCGACCACCGCCAAATTCTTCCCCAGACCAACACGACGACTGAAACCAACCATCGCGAGAATCCATCTTCAGAGTACAACTACACAGCGACGGATCAGACCATCGCCAAACCTCTTCAGTCACCAGAACAAAGAATGAAGCTTCGAATTACGATCAAAACATTTGCAACTGAATGCGAATTCCCCCAAAACCTAGGTTAGTGAGAGCTTGGAATTGAGATGTGGGTAATTTGTGGAGAAGGGGGGGGGGGAAGTGAGACAACGGCAGCATGAATGATGGTGGGAATGGAGATGAAGATGAAGACGGCGATGGCGAAGAAGAATTGTTCAGCGACAAATTGCCATCCGTTGCGGGAAAGGGAGTGATGGCTTCTGAGGCAAAGAGTGGCAGGACAAGGTCAGGGACATCGGACTGACGAAGTGATGGCCAGTGGACGGATTGTCTGGACACGTGGTCAGGACTTTTGGTGCACTTGCTTGCAAAATCCACAACAGACAGAAGGGGCTTACCAAACTACGGCAAACTAAGGCAATTGGGATAGGACTAAGCTTAGAGTTTGGGCATGTTTTCAAAGCTAATGGCTACGCCTCATTCCTTTGCCAATGGTCATGTACCATATTTGTGTGTAGTTTTGCAACACACAAAAGTGAAGAGAAGCACCTTGCCAAAGCACTAAGAACCAAAACCTAGAAGCATGTGATGAAAGGAGTTTCACGCAAAGACAAACCTAAAGTCTGGAACTTCTTAGTAACTGACGAGAGGTCGTCGTAAGGACCCTCGACTTTTCAAAGCCACATTCTTCTTGTCTCCTATGAGTGTGCTACCTATTAGGGTAGTGGTTGGCGATTGCACTTGACCAATCATTGCCACCACCCAAGTTTAATTGTTGTAGTGGGGTAAGCCCCTAAGATTGTAGAAATTACCATGAATATTGATTACCCAAAACAATTAGGAGGAAGAGTCATTATTAGTAGAAGTCTTTTAGACCAATAATTGTCAAATGTCCTAATTGTTGGCTAATATTTAGAGGGCCATGTCTAAATAAGCCATAACATGGCTAATTGAGTACTCCCCAAAGAGCATTGTCATAGTAGATGCGAAGATTGGAATAGTGGTTTATTAAGTTTGAAAAAAGCTTACCTGCCTTTCTAGCTAAGTATGAAATGGTTCACCAAGTTTGGGGAAACTATACTCATTAGATGAGATTGTGTGTGTGTAAAAGGTTGCGAGTTCCATGATTGCGGGAACACAAAAAGTGCACCACAACAATGTTGTGATGTGGTCAAACTTTAGCCACATCATTTTTTTTAAACTTTTTTTTAAAAAATTTCTAAAACATTTTTTTTAGTATTTATAACCCTAACAACAATCAATTGTTCCCTTACTGCATCGGGAACAACAAGAGGAAAAAACATCCAATGATAGTCTTTGTCCTCCGAAGTATTTTTTTTGGCATAAACTTTCTTTTCATAGAAACATCTATAAGTTGATAATATGTGTGGAAAATCTCAAGTTCAAAAAACTTATACAAAAGAAGATATTTGAAATCTACCAACATGGGTAGTTGGAAGAGTGATTTTTTCAGCCCTTGTTATAGTGTCATTTTGTGGGTTCAAGTTTGACACGGATGTAAAAATCACTCTTTCAACTGCCCATGTTGGTAGATTTCAAATATATTTATTGTATAAGTCTTTTGAACTTGAGATTTTCCACACACATTATTGACATTGACATGAACTTATATGAGAAATTTCATGACAAAAAAAGTTTTTTTCAATCCTTGGGAAAGTGGCAAAGTTGGCAATAGTCAAATTGTCCCTTACAACTACGTGTTAGTAGATTTCGAATTCCTCTTTTTGTGTATATGTTTTGGTTTTAAAATTTGATACACTTGTTATCAACTTATGGATGTTTCTACAATAAAGAAAGTTTATGCCAAAAAAAGTTTTTTTCAATCCTTGGGAGGGTGGCAAAGTTGGCAGTAGTCAAATTGTCCCTTACAACTACATGTTGGTAGATTTCATATTCCTCTTTTTGTGTATATCTTTTGGTTTTGAAATTTGGTACACTTGTTATCAACATGGACATGATTTGATGCAAAAAATCTCATGGCAATGAACAATATTCTCAATCCTTGGGAGGGTGGCAAAGTTGACAGCAGTGAATTTGTTCTTGCAACTATAGATGTTGGTAGACTTTGAATATCTTTTTTTCTGTAAATAATTTGGCCATGAAATTTGGCACACATGTCAAAAACATAGAGATGAAGTTGTAAAAAAAATTTCATTGAAAAAAATCAATTTTTCAGCCCTGGGAAGGGTGCCAAAGTTGACAGCCTGAAATTGTTTTCATTGTGGAGGCAAAAATTTGTAAGGTTTCGGTACCCGACTATACTTTCAAACTACGCCTTCCAATTTACGTTGTGAAAAAGTCATATTATTTCAAAATAAACCTCTACTTTTAGCCATACTAAAGAAGTCTTTTTTACAATGATTTTTCCATTTTATATTTGAAATTTGGATGAAGTCTTTAATTGTGAATGTAAATCATGGATCTAATTAAAAATTATTTTTTGGTCCAAATAATGGATGAATATAAAAATAGATTGCTTCACCAAATTATAAGTGATTGTCATTCTTGGCTATTTTTCAAAATACAAAAAAGAGGTTGCTAATAATTAACCAATATTTTTTTTTCATTTTTGAAAACATATCATCATAGCAGCCATTTATAATTTGGTGAAGCAATAGAGATAATTTTTGAACCTCTAATGTCACAAAAGACTTGAAGTGTGTGATGCATGACTTTGAGGATTTTGTAGAAACCAAGAATATTCATCCAATAATTTGAATTTTTTTAGTTGACTATGTAATTGATAGGCACATGATGCATAACCTTGAGGATTTTTATAAAAATCAAGAATGTTTAGCCAATAATTTGAATGCTTTTGCTTAATTTTGTTAATAATAGGCACAATCTTTTTAGGGTTAAATAGTATTGAGTTTTTTGGATAGTTTTGCTCTTGCTATTAGAAGTGGTGGGCTATATAAATTCAATTGTTAGGACATCCACAATTGGAGACAATGATTAGGCCAGCCACCACTAACTCCAGAATATCACATGGTAGTTAGTGTCATGGTCATTTTTCCAAAGACAATGGCTCAATCCAAATCCACATTTAAATTGGCACCCAAAACTTTATTTAACTTATTGCTTCAATCTCTTTTCCTGGATTTTGTAATCTCATTTCTTGTAAGCGGTGAAGAAGCTTCAAGTGAAAGCTTTTGTACTTTTAAAGTAGGATGAATAAGTAAGTGAATCCTTTACTTAAACCAATAGGGTGTTTAGCTATATTTTCCATTCAAGATAAGTTTACATGAAATTCTATTTTAAATGTGACTTTAGTGACAATACAATAGATTATTTGATCATTCCCTAGATTTTCAACCTCTATACTATAGTCATGGGTGTTTGCAAGGAAGGCAAAATAGAGACTACAATATTGTATTTGATATAATTTCTTTGTGCTTTCAAAACACAATAATTATTTCCTAGTACTAATAAGATTGAAAAAAAACTCACAACAGGATTCTTTTTTGAATATTAGAATGTCAAAATTTTTCTTTTTCATCACACAAAGGCTAATTAAATATATTAGTGGTTTGAAGGTCATATTTGGAGGTAGTTTGGACCTGAAAAAATATAATTCTTTCTCAAATTTTTTAATCTTTTTTAATCTTTTGAAGAATACCAGATTCAACGATGATTTTTGTTATTTTATTAATTTTATTAATTTTGATATTTTGATATTTTTTAGTAAAGCATTAGAATAAGTTATTTTCACGAAAAACAGAAGGTTTCATGTTATTTTTAGATTTGAAAATTACATTAATTTTTACAATCTAAATGTCAAATCATGTATGACTTTGCAACCATTTAAATATTATACTCCCTCCGTCCCAAAATGATCTTCCTGTTAGACCAAATCTTATGGATTAAGGATAAAAATAACTTTTTAAAGACTCAATTCGCATAGTATGTAGAGTTTGGTGTTCTCTTTGCATCCTAAAATTTTTGAGTTTTGAAGCCCTTTTCAAAGTGTAGTTTTTGAATATTGAAAAGTGAATATTTTGGGGTGTTTTTAAAGAACACCGGTGAGCACTTAATTGTTAAATGTGAGGTTTCCATTTTGAGGCATTTAGCATATGCCTAAGACCATGTATAGACCTTTGATTTGGCTTCTAAAGCTTAATCTATCTCAATTGGGAAATACTCAAAGAGATGCAAAAAATAAAATTGTAAGAGTGGATTGATGCTTTCAATCATTGTATTTGTCTTTTGCTTGATGTTTGCATGGATGGAGCAAAAACAAACACTTAGAGTGGTTTTGCTAGTCCCAAATAACAATTATAAGCCAAATTTGATTAATTTCAACATCAAAAAGTACAATAGGAAGATCATTTTGGGACAAAAAAAGAAGGCCAACAGGAAGATCATTATGGGACGGAGGGAGTAGATGACAGCTACAATGTGTATAGCAAATCTACTAGGCTGACCACGTGAGGATGTAGCAAGTTATTTTTTTTTCATATAGTTTAGAAAGTGCACAATCGTTTTTATCTGTATAAGTAGATGAAATACAAAAATGAAGGTGAAACTTAAATTGTTCATCCAAAAGACAATACATTCATCCAAAAAAGAGAAATATCCCTTTAAAATTAAATTATGAGTTCAGATTAGTTTTCTTTAATCAAAGTTCTCCAAAACATATATTTAAAAACGATTATCACATTATTAATCAAAATATATGCTATTTTGCAAAATTATGATTTTCTTGTAAAAGAAGTGCAATAGGATCCTATAATTTCTTCAATATTTGAAAAATTTGTGATTCATTTTATGATTCTTGAAATTATCAAAGTCCAATGTCCAAGGCCAAGTCTTTGCAATGTGCAAATCTATATCACCTTTTAATTCAGAAGTCTATAGTAAAATTAAAAAATTGTCATTGAAAAGCAATTATTTCTAGTGTAAAATTGCGGAAGAGTAGAATTGAGAGTCTTTGAACAATATTTGTTTTTAACCTTTAAGAACCATATTTTGGTGCTGACAAAATTTTGAGGTCAAATAAAATTTCATAAAATTGCCTTTCCCAGTGTTTTCTTTTATAGACAAATATCTTTTAAAATTTATTTTTAGAATGAAAAATCAAGTTCTGAAAATTCATGAATGTTCATAACATCTTTATTCAAGATTTTGTCTGGCAATAGTGTCTATTTGCCAATTTTTGCAACCAATAAAAAGTATCACTCCCATCAACATGGTTTTCATTTCATTTCTTGATAGCAATCATTAGAATCATAAGTCTCTTTACATCAATTGATAAATATGGATAAAATACACATATTGTGGATGATCACTTTCAAAATGTGGATGACAACTCATTTATTCATCACAATGCACATACATTTATCCAAAATGGAGCGAGACAATTTGTAAATTTTGAAGTAATCTAGTTGTTTAATCCATTATTGCAAAAAATTGTTAAATATAATTCATTCTTTGATCCCAACAATGAATGCCCGGTAGAAGTGACAAAATTGTGATAAACACAAAGTATAGGACCCTAAATGAACACATTTGTAATTTAGGCCAATTGTTACAAAAAGAATGAAGATTCTATTCCTTCATCAAAAAATTAAAATTTATATTGCTTTTTAACCCCTAAAGGACCAAACTGCGTTTTTTGGCAACATAGCAATTTTGGGCAGCTCACTACGAATAGAGTTTTCATTATTTTTCTTTGAAATTTTTACACAACATGTGTCCGAGGAGTAGCTTTAAGGCCCAACAATTTTTATAACTACAAGATCCTACGGTTACATTTGTCCAAAAATGTTTTTTTTTATAAAATTTGGTACTTGCACTAGAAATGGCAGTTTTGAAGCGTTTTTGGTGAAAGCATAGTCAAAGACCTTTAGGGGTTAAGGTAGGAACACCCATCATCCCACCTGTTCCCATTCTTATACTCTAAACTCACCTAATTGTGTCCCAAGACTTTGGTTGATGTGTTCTCAAAATGTTTAACTTTGATTGGCTAACCACCCATTTTTACAAATTTCAGATTTAGGTCCACCTATGGAACAATTTCAGTGATCTAGGGAGCTTGCACTTTGTAAAATCATAGAAATTACATACAACATCCGAGAAATCTATTTTTATTTTTTGAATATTCATGATTTTCACTTGCCAATACTACAAAAATATTATTTCTAGGAAAAGGTGCCTCAGAATATGCTGAATTGCTTATATCGACGGTTTTGGGTGCTCCCACATTAGCACTAATCGGTCAACCTGCCTGTTTGACTGCAAAATAAGGACGGAGATGTCACGTCGACGATAAGGGACAGATGCGGACGAAGGGGYAACTAAAGGCGACGAAAACCTAATTCAAGGGACGGAGAGACTACAGGCAGGGTGTCCTGGCTGTGCGCCGTCTTCGTCTCCATCAATCCTGTCACGGAGTGAGGCAAACGGGCCCATTGCGGCTGTCGGCAACTGTCGCCGTCGCCCTCACCATCGCCAGTAAGCTTAATCCCAACTAACTTCCAACTGCACCAAACAATCTTTCTTTGTCCGATCTCGTGCAACAAACCGACGTAATTCCATTCATCATGGACGCAGTGCGCTCCTCCTGCAGCTGGGTGGCTGCCCACGCCTCCCATGTTACTATCAACCCCGATGGTTCGCCTCTCWCCTCCTCTACCCGTTTCGTTTGATTTTGAATCCGGGAATATGAATTTGRAGAAATTTCAGAGGAATTTTGGAGTGGTGGTGATGTGCGAGTTGTTTGGAGTTGTTTGGCGTTTGGTTGCTGATTTGGAATGGGAGTGCTAATTGTAATTTTCTCTTTAGGGTGAAATGGGTGAAATGGGTTTGCGTGGGCTAGATTGGGAATCTTGTTTGGACTTTTGAATTGTTCTTGAAATGTGCTCTGAAGAGTAGATTGACGAGAGGAATCTGAAATAGCCCAAGATTCTGAATTTTTATTCGAAAATGTGCAATTTTATAGTGGTCTATGTAGATGGATTGTTAGTCTTAGCTAATTCGTCACATCACGTGCTGCTTGTTTCCTTTGGTTTTCATCTTTACCTCGAAAGGAGATAAAATTGGGTTTTATGTTTTTGAAAGCAGTTTCGAGTAGGTTACTGTAAGGACTTTGTTTTGTTCAATTTGATTTCTATTTTAATCAGCACATGAAAGGTTCTTTGGTGATTATCATGATACAGAATGTGGTCCCATCTSAATTTTATTTTCCTCAATGTGATCAATCRAATTGGTYATCTTGAAACTACGAATCCTTGGGTCTTCTAAACGTGWATTGCAAGCGATTTTTCTCTGTAACCCTTCATGTTGATATTTATCGTKTCGTCSCATCAGGAATTGAGAAACTTGTGGAGCATGTTGGTGGAGAATTGCCGTCGATAAAGTGGGACTTTGAGGGCATTCATTATTTCGACAATGGACCTCTTACTGCTCAATACATGTTGGTGTTGGACGCTCTCAATTTCTGCTTCTGGCCTGGTATTCTCTCGTTTCATAAACCTTTAATATTTGTAGTCTCTAGACCCTAAAACCCTAAATCCTAAACCCTGTAACCCTGTAACCCTGTAATCCTGTGCAGAGTATTTGGCACTAGGAGCTGCAAGCTTGTGTTTTCTGCTTCGTTAGTTGTTCTTGACCCCTTAAGAGGACCAAATGAGTCCGCATAATTTTCTCAACACACTTGAGTAGGTCACATGGGAACAGTTCTCTTTCTTTTCTTACCAACACGGTAGTGTTCTTCACTATATCTAGTGATATTAAATTTGGTCTTATTTGGATGTGATTTCTCATTGTCATCAATCAAATTTGATATTTCATAGCCATGAAGTTTTGGTCCTGAAGGGGTGACAATTTCCGAGTTCTTGTACACTTTTGAATAACTGGTCTTGATGTAATATTGGCAGATGATGATCTGGAATACGACCACTTAGCAGCCGGTCTTGCCGAAGCATTGAAGGAAGACCCCACGGTTTTTGATGCGCATCGGTTGAAGAATTTTACAGGTTCTGTAAGTGGGCCTTTACCTTTTCCTTGAACAAGACGTTTCTTGCGACAATGTTGTGTTCGGTACACTTGGTCTTTGTGATCTTAGGGTTTACGTAAATCCAATTTTGCACCGATTGCAGGTCCAATGCTGAGGAGTCTGCTGCAGTGGCCTCGGCCACTTCCATTGGAAGATGAACGGGTTCGTCTGCTCCATGAGGTGCGCGTCAATCCTTGTTCATTTTAGGGTTTTCTGTATGCTCTGCTCACTCTCTTTGACGAGCTGCTTTAGGGTGRAATGGCGAGTTTGTTCTATAAAGCATCTGCCCTGAAGAGAGTAAACCCTATAAATATGGGGATATCGTTTGTACTGAGGCGTAGAGTTGTGAAGGAGGTCTTGAGCGCAATGCCTTTAAACTACCGGAATGGTAATCCCCTAAACCGAAGATGAAGACCCCATGCCGGTGCTTTTTTGAAGACCTTCATTCTTTACAAAACTTATGGGTCTGAGCGAGTAGTTTTTCATGATAAGGTTGGAATGGCTGCTAGTTCATGAAAATTGTCCTTCTTAGGAACCAATCAGACATGAATGCAAAAGAGGTCCCCTGGGGATTGGTTTCATTGACTTTTGTTTTTTATATACACACTAGGGTCCCCGACATGCCTCCAATTCCCTATAAGACCTGTCCCGCGTGAAATATTCTGCTCTACTGAGATATTTTCGCACTTTTGTGTTCCAGGTTGGTACAGAGTTGGAGCGAAGCTTTGATGGCCTAGCTGCTAATTTAGTAGCTGCTGCCAAGGGGTCGGCACATGCACTTGTAGACCTAGTAACCAAACATTTTCCAGGTACTAAAGGGAAGCCTTCACGACACTGCTTGAATTTACTAGTTTTGTTTTCTTAAGGTACCGTTTGATTGTGCTATTGTCTTGGCTTGCTAATMCCATCTTGATGTGATGACTTTGGCAGGATTTCGAGATCACGCCGTGTACAAAGGACACCAGGTGTTCATTTACAAAAGAGCTCAAATATTCGTGGCTGACTTGTGGGGCGCCTTTAAAGGAAAAGGWATGGGGGAATTCAAGGACATCGCATGCATCACTATGTTTGCTGATTACGTAGTTCCGGCGGTCCTGAGACACTGGGGCATTCTCTCGTGCAGTCAAGCTTTGGTAAAAGTGTTGGATAGCTTGGARGAGCTTCCTTCTGGTTCAGAAGAGGAGGTAGAGCTCCGCGCCTGCACTATCACTGCAGTAGAAAGCTTACGGGAGCAACTTGCAACCCGAACTGGAAAAGAGGTATGTAGTAGAAYACTCCACAATATTTTCTTGAACTCAATTGTGTATATTTTGTGCATACTTGTAAGGAGAAACTGTGCTTAACCCCCTATTAAGTGCTCTATGTGAAAACAGAAAGTCCGTTTTGGAATCTAGTAGATACTTGTAGTAGCATTCAACACATACATATGTCTATTGTTCAAAACTGTAAGATATGATTTTCGTCTTTCTATTCACCCACATTTTGTAACCTTTCTTGAAGCTTCCTAATGATTTATATCAACTCCTAGGGATAAGGAAAGCGGCCACTATTAGCCGTTTTGGGGCATTTATATTCTGATCATCTTTTTCCTCACGTAAATGAGTGAGCCAAAGAACACCTGTTATAGCAAGACTGGGCTTCATTTATATGYCGTTACCCGTGTTTTCCTCCAGATTTTCGTTATTTAGGCAAGATATTTGGTACATCTGTGAAGATCTGGAGGGGGGGAGCTTATTATCATATTTGTCTATATCCTCTTTTGTGTTGATGGCAGGTCCGAAGCGTGGAAGTCGACTGGTGGYTATGGTCGATTGGATTGCCAAGTGCCGTAGATAAGGTGCCGGCTTACCACAGAACACGAACCATATATTACTGAACCTACAACAAATGCGGCTTGAGCACTTTCAGTCAAATATGCCACAGTGGAGTAAGATGACGACGAATTTGATCTAGTTTTCTTATGTGCCCAGTTCGACTATTCTGTGGTCAATCATTCAATTTTGACACAAATTTTTATGGTTACCTTACAAGCGTAATCCAATTTTAAACAGTGTTGATACATTGTTGTGCTCACGTGAGGTACGTCTCTTCAAATGATCTTGGACCATGCGTGTTGGGAAGGTTGTCAATGACGCTTGTTGAATTATTACAATTGCTGAGCGGGTGACAGCAATTCGGGCATATTAGAGTATCTCTTCTGCCTGACAATATCGTGAGTAACAGAAGATATGTGTTGGTACGTATCAAGAACTTTGATGTCAGCAGAAGGAATGATTGTTTCAGACTTGTATTCCATCATGATGCTAATGTTGTAAATCAGCTACAGAGGAACGTATCCTTGGCTAATCTGCCTGAATTTATTTCAATGACAGATTGACTTTGGTGGGGGTAAAATTACTGAGTGGAACAGTMCTCACAAATTTGCAAATAACTTCAACTGTGGAGGAACACACCTCCCCATGACCCAAAGTACTTTTGACTATTGGACCAATTGGTGCATTCTTTGTTTGTAACTTTAACTCCTTAAGGACTAGGGTTGCAAGAAAATATATTGACTGTTTAAGCCTCGTGGTGGCCTTATGGTCCTTTAGGGGTTAGTCATCCATTAGACCAGCTACATCCTTACAATGTTAATAATTGGATGAATCTATTAGCAATTTCAAATATCTTATGTTACTTCATTGTTTGAATTATCTAAGAACTTGAGTTTGTAAGTGTTCAATTTGTCACTACGTTGAATAGTGGAATGTAAACACATACGCCATTAAGTATGAGTGTTAGAAGGGTATGTAAACACATACACCATCAAGTATAAAATTCACTCACTTATACCGAGCATGAAAGCTAGAGGTGCACATAGAAGGGTATGTAAACACATACCTCTTCAAGTATGAAATTCACTCACTTATACTGAGCATGAAAGCTAGANGCACATAGAAGGGTATGTAAACACATACCTCTTCAAGTATGAAATTCACTCACTTATACTGAGCATGAAAGCTAGAGGTGCACATAGAAGGGTATTGGTCAAGTAGATTTATGTTTAAGTTGATGGAATGCCAGTCTTCATTTGGGCCCTCTTTCAATTTCTATTCTAAATCAAACTTGAATTTTGAAATGGAAAAAAGGCATGATTGAAATCACATTAAGTTGTCTTCTCCTTAAATTATGGTTTTGGTGTGATCCTTGCACCTCCTAGCTACATAGAGGAGGTAAACATCTTTTTTGCACCTCAATGGTTCATCTTAAATATGTTCTTTGCAAAATTGTTGATCTATATTCAATAGGTGATATTTTGAAAATGACCTAGCACAGAAATATGAAAGTGTGATAAATAAATTAAAAAAAATAATAATAATTTAACAAATGCATATAATACTTGTATGAATGACATCTAAAGATTTAAATGGAATCAAAGTTAAATTATAGTTATTTAAAATTTCCTAAACAAAAGCCTTCATGGATTGTTTTATGTTGTGATATGCATAGCCCAATTGAAACAAAAAGAGTGTAATAGTTCCCMAAGAAAAATAAGAAGATTCTCCAACAAACTTTCATGCAATTGACTTGGCATTCAATCCTTTGTCGAAGGAGACCTCCTTACAAGAGATTGATGAGAATAGTAGTCGCATTTTGATTCCTTTAGTTTTTACAACAAATTTGAAGTTGGTGATCATGACTGTCACTGGCCCCTTTCAGTTCAACCGACTCTCAGAGCAAAACCCAAGTGCTAACATTAGGTCAATAGTGAGACAAACCGGTTGGAGAAAAATTATCCGTTTATGGTTGTGAAAGAGGACAAAGCAGTAACCTCAACATTTGTTTGGTCATCGAGTAAGTTATTGGTGGTCATAGGTTGATGGGAGGGGCTATAACAAAAGGTACTTTTGGAAAAGGTTTTAAAATAATGGTCACATTGTAACTCTTCGAATATGGTCATAATAAATCACAACATGCTTCACAAGTTTCTTGATTACAACATTGTTTAGAGGCACTTATTGCTCCTTTTGAGCTCATTGTCATTTTGAGCCCATTGTATAAGAGATTGTTGTTTTCACATCAAGAATGGGCACAAGAAAGGCATATAATTTGCATTTTGAAAAAAAATACAAAAAGCAGCAAGGGCTGAAGCAATTTCACCCTCTTTACTTGTATTTTTCAAGAAGTAGTCTCCCTTGCAATTGATATGGGATTTGCAATTTGTACTTGCATCTATATTTTTGTTCCCGTTTTTTGTATCTATATTTTGTATTTTGTAGTTGTATCTTGCATCCCATGTCTGTATCTATGAGGAATGGCCAAGATTGCTAAAATTGGGCACCAAATTTTTGAGTTTGCCTCTTTTTGGCTCATTGTCATTGTGTCATTGTCTCAATCATTGTCATTGTGCCTTACCCTTTTTATTTCTATGCAATCACATKTTTGAGAGTGATGCAAAACCAAATCATAGTTTGGTTGGTGCAAAATAAGCATACACCCCTTGGCTATATATGAACTTCATTCTTTATATCCCACTTTGAAACAAGCTTAGGTGCTTATGCAATTTCCAACCATGCAATATCAAAGTTTTCACATAGATGCCTAACCATACCCAAATTACCGAAAAATTCATTTGGGTACCCCCAAATAAGAAAATTGCAATGTAAAATTTTTTAAATTTGAAAAAAAAGTGTTGGGACATTCATTGGTGTTTTTAGAATTTTTTTTAGAAGAGAATCATGCTGTAATCGTAAAAGAAAAACAAAAAAAACAAAAAAAACTAAGGACCTTGCAAGTCAATTGCCTGCACAATAGGGAACTAAACTCTTCTTTCTGTTTAGGGTGATTTGCACTAAATAGATGTACCAATCCAGCAAACAAACGCATCTAGCTTTGGATATGTTCCAGTAAATATTCTCACCAAAATGACTTCAACTTTGGCTAGCTCTAGTTTGGATACACGATATTGAAAGTAATATCTTGGAGTTCTTTACAAGTATTTTCAGAAATTAGTATTGCAGCAAGTTTGCACTTGTGAATTTTTTTTCAGTTGTCTCTTTATATATGCCAGTAATACTAGAAATTTGAAGCTTATAGTGCAGTTATGGGATGTGTTAGTGTCAGTGATAATATCTATATTAGCAAACGTTCTTTCAAGAGAGATTCCTGAGTGAGCTCTATGATTAATGGAACTTCATTCTACTTCATGTGCAGCATGGGAATGATGTTGTTCGGATACTAGCTCTGAAATTTGTGGAGACGGTAATTATTAACCGTTGAGTTCATGCTTGCAGATTGTGGCTTTTGTATAGGGCAATGCCCGACGACGAGGGCCATTGGCCCGGCGTAAACCACTGCCGGGAAATTTGGATGACTGAAAAATATTTGGATGAGAAATCCGTAATGCCCAATTACACAATTTTGCCCGAGTAATTGGGCATTACAAGCATGAAACCCTAATTACTCCGTAGAATCCTTCCGCGCAATGAACAGCGCATTTCCCGGCAGTGGTTTACGGTCTATTTCACATAAGGCTTACTAGGTGTTGAGCAATCTCTAATTTGGGCTTTGTAATTTTGTTTCAGGTTTAAGAAAATGAGGCCTCGTAGTGAAATACAGAGCGTGATTATCTATAATATGACAGATTCTAATGGAAATTGGGTGCCAATGAAAGTTGAGGTCAATAGTTGGGTTACTTTGATGCCCAGACGGAATGGAGGTTACACTAAAGATGCAAGGAAGCATGGTGGCTATACCAAGGATGGGAGCCATAAAGCAAAAGTACTTGAATTTTGAGTGAAAGCTACTTTCACTTACTACAAGAAAATGGGGGGTATAAATGACTTGTCCACACTCCACAATGACTGCACCGACAATAATGACTTCAAAATGACTTCAAAATGACTATTTTGCAGTCATTGTTGTGGTATAGTCATTGTGAACAAGTCATTTATACCCCCATTTTCTTGTAGTGTGGTGACATCTGTACGTGTTCAACATGCATACATGGAGCGTCAATTGGACCTCAATCCAGACATTCCGGTTTCAAACACATCATCCTGCAACTGTATATTTTCAATGAATTCATTCTTTCAATTTTTGTGTTTTCTCATTTTGCAAGTTCCAAGTCTAACTACAAATGTTTCAATGTTATTTCAGATTTGTATCCCTCCAATTTCATAGTAAGAGTGGATTGATCCAAAAAGTATTTTGGGAATTATTGTGGTTATACATGCTGAGATAGGTGAATCGACAAGAGGTAGCCGATCACATCGGGAACTTTTAGATGATGGAGTTGTTTTCTACAATGCCTCATATTTATCTCAAATGAGAGCATCCCAATTTGGACAATTAAGGCCATATTCATTATACTGAGACTTTTTGCAGATTTTGAGACAAAATGCTAGTCATTGGAAAATTCATTTAAAAAAATAGTAATTGAAACCCAAAATAAATAATGCTCAAATAGTGATCCTATAATGAAATTCTAAAAATTGGTGTTGTTATCTATTCATAAAAACATACTAGTTAAGAGATAAAGCGGTTTATCTTCGAGTCGAGGATAAAAATGAGACTGCGAAAAGTCTCAATATAACAAATATGGCCTTAATTGGATCCAATTTCACTTCCTAGCTCTTACATTGATTGATGTTCTTGGGATTTGCATTTTAAAGTGGTTGATTGCACTATAAGAAACCCGTGTTTTATGTGATGTTTTCATCATTTTTTGTGACGCATTTTAGTGGACGTCCAATAAAACAACTTGTGTTTTTATGTCAATAATTATGTTCAATGTAATACTTGGATGTTACATTCAACATAATTATTGACATAAAAACACAAGTTGTTTTATTGGAAGTCCACTAAAATGCGTCACAAAAAATGATGAAAACATCACATAAAACACAGGTTTTTTATAGTGTTGGTTAAGTTTATTATAGCTATGATTCTAGCTCTACACGGATTTCTTTGGAAAGATAGTCGGTGTCTTATCGAACCTGTAGAAGATCCTAGTTCTTTTCACGTTTTCACTATTCAAATTCAAGTCGGAGATGCACTTGCTGCTAATCCTTTCACTTCGATAGCTTACTGTTTGGATTTAAGCAACATGAGTACCCTATAAAAAAAATAGGGCGAGGAGAGGTGCACAGGCTTTGTTTCATGGTGTTTAGGCTATGGCATGAAAGTTATTGAATTCAAAAGTTTAAATATGAATTAAAAAAACTAAAATATTATTTTTACTTTTGTTGTGGTTGTGGCATATCGTGCCATATTGGCACAGCAAGTTGACCAGAATTCTGCAACCAGCCTTAGGAATCAATGCAAGGACTGCTGTTATTTGTAATATAACTTTGGCTTAGGTTCATTGACAATTTTCTATGTATCTTTTAGAATGTCTCGTCTCTAGTTGTTTCTATTTTGAAGAATCTTTGTACATCTCAAAGTTCTTTTGCAATCTTTATGAGGATATTATGTGTTACTTATAGGAACTCTATAGGAACTAACTTCATTATTGTTCAAATTCATGTCAACGCCTTCCTTCAAGCAAACCTGATGAAAAGGTCAGACTCACTTTAATGTTCTCAGTCCGTGACATGAAACTTTATGAGTTGGATCTTTCTCCGTTTTCAAAAAGGGCCACTGATCAACCATGTAACACTGTTGAATCCCTCAATTGCAGCTACAAGAAAATAAGCCAAAGCTTTTCCCTCTCGCAAAGTCAATGTTTTCGATGAGAAGAGAGGGACTCCCACCTTTGCCCCCATCATTTGAGAGCCTAATGGAAAGTGAAGACATAGTACCACCCTTGTTGGAGTTAGATGAAAATTCCTTGACTGAAGAGTTTAAAAGCTTTCCATCATCTGGGTCCAGTATAGAATCAATCTCCTAGGAGACCCCTCCCGTTTTCTTCTGCAAAAGAAAGAGAAAGTCAAAAGAAATGTCGGTGGACGAAGAGGTGAGTAATTTTTGCCATGACAAGCTGAAAGTTAAATAATGTTGTACTTTACTTACCAAGATGTGCTTCATAAATCAACTAAAAATGTGCTCGTGGTAGGTTTAAAATCAAGAGGTTTAGGCTAGTGGTTACTGAATTTCTAAGTATTTTGTTGTTTCGGATTTCTTTGTGTACATGACCTAGATATCTGTTGTCAACAAAGCTCGAAAACTGGATAGTGGAGCTTCTCAATCAGAGGATAGGAGAGGTAAAAGCTTGGATGGGTGGGAGTCCAACGAAAACGTTAAGCAGATGAGAGCTCTGGTACAACTAGAACTCGAAGTTACTTTCTTTTTGGCATTTTTCTCTCAATATTTTTTTACAAATCATAGTTAGATCCAACATGAAAACAAGAGTTTTAGTAAAGCTTTAGTAGTTTTGCATTTGAATACTATTAAACAAATTGTGTGTGCTCTGTACACTTAAGAGTCGGTGTGACCAAAATTTGTCTGGGCAGATCCAAAATATTGAGCTGGAAAAATTTACATGGAGAAGGAATTGGATTCTCTTAAAGCTCAATCTACTATTCAAACAAGTTCTGCAGACTCCGATCTGAAGATGGTATTGTTTCAAATTTTCTAAATGCGATGATACTTAGTTTTTGTTCTTTGCAATCATGGTGTCCGTATTGTCTTTAATTGAGGCTGCAAGCTCAAAATGATGGTAGATCTTGTAATTTCCTAAGAGCATTTTAATATTACTATTCATGATTGGAAATTGCTTTGCTTTGAATCTCCAATTGCAATTAGAGCTTGAGCAATCAAAAGTAGATGTAGCCAAGGTCAATATAAGCGTTGCCCTTCAGCAAATTATGGACTTGCAAAAATAGCAAAAATAGCTCAAGGAATGAAGAAAAGATGCAGCAAGTGCCAAAGTAAATCCAAGTCATGCCCTTTAGCAAATTACCAACTTGTAGCAAGAGCAACAATTAGACCTATACCAGCAAGCTACATTGCTTGCTTACTTCAATGAACCGACTCTTGAGGTTGCGACCGCAAAGAGTGGTCCACAAGCCTTGTTTATGGCCGTCTGCCAAGGTTGGTTGGGCTGTCCGCTAGGGTCCTCCGCCCGTTGTCGTTGCAACGTTCACCTATGTTGCCTTGCAGCGTCGTCCGCCTGGTTGTCCACCCATCCACCCGCCTTCTAGGTATGTTTGCGTCCGCCTGGTCTTCCGACCGTCTATCTGTCCATTCGCCCTCTCGGCTCATCCGCGTCCGCTTGGCTTCAACTTCATAGTAATCTTAATTGAAAATACATTGCAATTGCATCTAAAAAATGCATCAAGAAATTCCAAAGAATTTTTGGATGCGCTACTTTGTAAAGTTATGTCCTTTTTTTCTTTGGTCATTCTATTATTTAGTTTTTTTATACATAGAATTTTAAAATATAAAACTACACTTTTTCTTTGGGGTTCCAAAGATCATAATTTGTTGCACCTACATACAAAATACGTGTTTGCCTTCAATTTTTTTTTAATATATTCCAATGTATGTTGACAATTTTTTTTATTATCCCCTACTTTTCATTTGTTCATATTAGTGTTTTGCAAAATGAAATTATTGCATGCATTCAAATTGCAAAGTTCAAAAAATTCTAACAAAGTTTTAAAAAAAATTGAATTTTAAAACTGAACTTTCTGTTGTTGCACTACTTTTGGATAAAATATGGGCAATTTTCTATTGAGGTTTAAGGGTTTCATGACAAAAAATCATGAAATCTACTCACATTAGAATTTTCTATTACATCCATACATGATAATTTCTTGGGTAAATTACTTAGCGCTATTTAGGAACCACATGCAGCATAATATAGATAGGGTTTAATTTATTTGAGGTAAAAATTTATGGAGAATTTACAAATATAATAGAAGACACTAAAAGTGAAAAAAAAAGAGTATAAATAATATAGGGGCACAATAAAGGTGGGCCATTAAGTTTTTTTACATATATTGTAGTGGCATTAAATTTGAAGGTATTTTATGCACAGTGTTGTCTTTAACCCCTAAAAGACGTGATCTATTGTAAAATGGTCAAACATCATGTCTAAGCTAAATTCACCCTTGGAAACTGTATCCAAACAATAATCTTATATTTTTGTTATTTGAAAGTTGAAATTGTGAATTCTATTTCACTTTCAGAAATTTTAGTTTATTTTGTAAAAAATTGTAATTATTATCATTTTGGTTGCAAAAATTAGACATAAATGAGAAAAAATAACAAAATCGACCCAAATTATTTGAATTTTTTTCAAGAGTTACAAGTAGCAATGGAGATTAGTTTGAAAAAATTTCAACTTCTTATTTTATTCTTTACACCTAAAACAACCACAACAAAATTCTTGAAGTCAAATTCACCTATTAAACCAAATTTATCCTTTTATTTAATTTATGTATTATTTTTCAAATACTTTTTTTTCTATTGCACAAAAGCATTTCCTATTTATGTTATATTTTTTCAATAATTTTGATGCAAAAATCAAATTATTGTGAATTTTTACCATATAGTGAGTAACGTGATGCTCTCCAAAGCACTTCACGTAAGCACGCCCCCATGTTTCAACTTTTGTTTTAAAATCTTGAGATGATTGCACATCTGTCAATTTTAAACCAGTGAAATAAGGCTGCAATGCATCTAGTGCAATCCAATGATCGAGTCTCTCCTTTTTAGCTTGTCCATTTCACAAGAGATTTTTTTCAGCGTTGACAACATCGACATAGAGTTTTTGAGGATTGGCGTTGTTTACGAGATTGACGCTATTACCATCCCTGATCTTGTCAACAAATTGAAATAGCTTGAATGCATGGGCGCCAGAGAATGACGGCTTGTTAGGAATCGAATTAGATTTACGTAACAAGTTTTCATCTTTGAAGATGTCGATTACATTTCTTCCATGAGCGCATGTTAAAGACACCACTCTAGGCATTTCGTCAGTTGCTTGTTTTCTCACAGCTTCACAAATTGTCCAAATGTGCATGAAATGGAGGTGCACTATTTTCTCCACCATTCTATTCAATGCATGGAGTGTGCAAACATGCACTTTTTGTAGCAAAATGGCTAGAATAGGCTTCCGGACAATGTCCTTGAGAATCAGAGGCCAATACTGGTTTTGTTGAAATTTGCTTCGAGAATAAACCATTTGACCAGGTAAACTTCCTACTTGCCATACTTGCCAAGGCTTGAGCGTTAGTTCCAATAACTGATTTCACTCGCTCTTGATTGCAATATATGCAACTATGACACTATGTATGCTATTAGCCCCCAATTTGAGACCATACATACATTTTAGTGTTTTCATATCCGCTGCAAGGTGCCACTGTACATGGAATGAGCCAATTCCAGGGACGTCCAACAATTGGCTAATTAGAAAAGTCTTAACACTTTTGTTAATGAAACACTTTGTTTTGAATGATGCAACATTGATGTATTGAAAACATCAAACAAAATTAAGGCCTTTATAATTTAATAAGCCCAAAGATAAGCCTAAACTAACCCTACATTGGCACGCTTACAAACACAATCCAATATTGATTAATTATGGCAAAATTAATGATCCAACTTTGATATTAACAAAGCAATCTATTAAAAACTAAAAGAAGCAAAGCGATGCAAACTTCAGAATCTAGTATAAAAACAAAACAGGACAGAATAAGATTAAGACATGTAGTGAGATTCATACCTTCTAATGTRAAGTTGTACAAGTCAACCATTGTTCTTTGTACTTGTTCTACATCAACAAAAAAATTGTTGTTTTCATTTAAAGCAACCCAGACAGATTCCTTGTTTTAGCTTTGTTAGGAGCCGCCACTTCAAGAGTGTYGCAAATGGAATAGTAGGCACCTACATATTGTGACAGCTTCAAATTCAAGTGCTGCCGGATCAAAGTGACCTTGTGAGGATTTGGTAAGCACACTATCCTCAAGCCTTCACTTGCCGATTTCACTACTCCCGCGAATTTTCTGTAAATGGCTTAGTAACCATTTTGTGTGATACCATTCAAGTTACAAGTTTCCAAAATCTCTGGTGCTCCGATGTTTGATCCAATTTTGTTCATGTAATAATTGGCCATGCGCACTTCTACTAATTTCAACTTTGCAAATTCACATAGTGTAGTCACTTCATAGGTGGATAACAATGATGACAAGACCTTCACAGTACCAGATTGAATCTCTTTGTTTCCATAGAGTCGTTGCCGAGCCCTTGTTTGGGCATTGCTTTCTTGAATGTGCCTTGTTGTAGTAGGTACAAGAATAGTTTGTGCTAAACCCAAAGAGCGCTTTGCAGACCTCCGGTAGGAGCCAACTCATGGATATCTTTCCTTGGTCTTGCGACACTTTGATATCCATACGGTGTTTTCACAAGTTTTGAAAGTCTCAACTCTCATTGCCTCAAGGTTGACTTCACTCTTCTCAATTCTGCAATTATCTTTGACAACTTTGCTTCATGCTCTTCTTTCATGGATTCAAAAGCTATGTAACAATCAACTTCCACTTGAAGTCGCTCATCAGACTCTTGTGCATATTTGTCAATCAATTGGCCTACCCATCTCTCATATGATGCCTTTGATATATTGTATTCCTCTCGCAAATTCAATATTTCAGCTTTTAGAACTTCAGTGATTGAAAGCACCTGAGTAAATTGTGCTTCAATTTTTTTCCTTTCGACACATTCAGTCAAATTGAATTGTAGTAATCTATTCGAGGTTGACCAAGGTGCATCCACTTTTGGGATGCCCGGACCATAAACGGTTCAATTCACAAGGAACTAATTGCAGTTGGCCCCAATGAAAAAAAATATGGTTCGGTTGTACAAGGACCCCCTTCATTAAAAAATAAATTAATTCAATTTGGCTCCAATTTTTTTAAATGTCCGCGCCCTGACTACTTATGTCCGTGCCCAAACATTCATCTGCGCCCCAACCCCCTCTCGTCCGCGCCTCGACCCACTCTTGTCCACGTCCTAACATTCGTCCGCACCCCAACACAATTCTGTCCCCGCCTAGTTTCTATCCGTGCCCTGGCAAGATTACGTTCGCGCCTCCACTAAAGTCCGCGCCCTAGATCCTAATTGGCAGCCAGGTGGCATCAAAGTGGAAGCCACATCACCTGTTTTTCCAATTACAGAAATTCAACTCAATGTTGACCACATTGGACAGGCGAGACCTCTATTAGACGAGCGAACCAGACAGACGAACCAATCGGACGGACGGGTGAACTAGACGTCCGCCCGGTATGACAACCCTGGTAATTTGTCTCTCTCTTCAGCGACACTAATTTGAAGTTGTATGTGTTCTCTCAAAGACCGAATCTCTCTCAAAGCCTCATTGAACTTGAATCGAAGTATAGCATCTGCTGCTGAGCACAGGTTTTCCACGTAACCGTACAAACCACTCTTTCCATCACCAACATATTCCAAAAGCTCACTCACAGTTTGGAAGGGCGGTGGTTTATTAGTAATAGGATTTTGAGAACAAATAGATCCATCAGTCCACAAGTTGATGTTAGAGCCTCCAGCTTCCCTTCTCAATGGAAATTTAGACTTTGATGTTTGTATCTCGATTTGACAATTACGGATAATCAATGGTGCATATTTTTAAACTATAGTTGTAGAGATCTTGTAACCAATAGAAGTCATGATGTAATGCTATAATTGCAAAGAGATATTCGATGCAATAAATGCCTGAACTTGTTGATGCCCTCACCTCAATTGAATATAAATAACTATGCAATAGCAAATTATAAACAAGTTTTGGTGCCACCAATTATTCTAGCAACATGCTTTGGTTCCAACAAGACAATCAAAGCACATGATGGCTGAATGGTTGTTCAATCTACTTCAAAGAATTCCAGTCCAATTGAGCTATATTGCTGCAGAGTTGATCTTCATTCGATTCCACCTGACGATGCCCAACAAGTACTTTGGTTCAAGCATCTAATGCCCAACAAGTATTTTGAATGTTAAGATATTAAAACTAAAAGAATGTTATGATTAAGTAATGGATGTACCTGTTTTTATGCAAATTTAATAAATTGTATGCATAAGAGATTTACATTTACAAAGGAAAATTCTACGTAGTGTAGACAGTTCATATCATGAAGACTTGGAGAGTGACAATCATTTTGTTAGCAAGCATGATATCTAAAACATTGATAACAATTACTACATAACACTAAAGGAGAAAAGATGCAATTTCTTTTGCATTACTATAGTGATGACAAGGAATAATCAAGGCACGTTAATCGAATAAAATCTTGGAATATAGTTTTGAAAGACTGGATAGCTTGAAACTTAACTTGGACAAAGAAACAATTAGCAAGTTTTTAAAATAATTATGATCTATAATTCAAGATGTAAGTCAAATTCAAGCACAATTGTTGTATGCCACGAGAATTTCTACCGCAATATTGTGGTCAAATTGAAGCTTACATGAACAATTTTAGGAGGGAGACGTTGCAGAGAATGTGGTCATGGAAGTTGTCAATCAATGATTGCTTTTGTCAAATTGCAGTTTAACAATTCTAAAACACGGAGAAATGCAAAAGAATTGCGGGAAAACGCTCAAAGAATTGCGGAAAAAAGCATAGAGAATACCAAAGAAGTGATGTGTGATGACAACGCAGCTTGAAGGGAAAAATGAGGTGTAAGGCTCCACTACGGCTTCTTGGGCCCATTCTTGAGCTTCCCCCCTGTGAGCGGCATGATCTCAAAGATCTCAACGACTAGTTTGAATTGTGAGCTTTGTTGCATGGCTGCCCGAGGGGCAAACAAAGCTAAATTGTAACAAAGGAAAGGGGCCCTCAATAAGCCTCAAATTCCTTCTAATGTGAGATTAGGGTGATAGATCATTGATTTGGAACCTTTTTAAGATGGTCATGAACCCCATGTACTCACAATTTTATATTTTTGGTTTTAAATGTTTTATCAATTTCAATTTATTTCATATTAATATGATTCACTTGCATTTCATTCAATTCAACTAATTCTTTCTCTGAAAAATATAGGCAACAATCTACACATTGCACAAGATATAAAGATTGCAAACATGGGTGGTCATAGGCTGTTCTACCTTAAATAGGATGTACAATAGGAGGTTCTAAAAGCACTCAGGTTCAAAAATCGCCCATTTCTTCAAATGTACACTATTTGTACATGTTTTTTTTATAGTGTTCAGTAACGTGAAAACAACATACATTTTAGGAGAAGGGCAATTTTAGAGCTCTCTTCAAAATTTCATTACTAATTCCAAAAAGCTCCAAAAACTATGAAACGACTTAAGTTAGATGCCGATTCCATTTGTATTTTGAGGAAATTTACTGGAAAATATTTAAAGAAATTTCACCTCCCCAAAATTCAATTTCATCTCATAAGCAAAACATTTATGAACCTCCTACCTTAGCCCTTGAACGCTGAGGCGGACATTTTGCGTCCAATGGATGACAAAGAATCAATTCGTGTAGGATAGAAGTGCAACTATTCATCCTCGTAATTTTGTGCGGAAAGGAGAGATCTTCTATAGCACTTTGACTTCCAATGAATACTTTTGGATTATTTTAAACTAATGATTCTCATGGTATCAAAATGGATGATTTCCACGGTCACCAATCTGTTTGTCAAGAGTTCAAGGGTTAGTTTTTGTCAGAGCATTTCTTCAAAAGAAAATGGGCAACTTCAAGCCTAAAGGAAAAACAAAAGATAAATGTGTTAAAAAATGCCAGACTATAATCAAGGTCCTGCACACCATTGCCACAATGTTTCCAAAACCTCATTTCATCCGTTGTCCAAAGCCAAATTAAATGTAAGTCACATACAAAAATTACATATTCAAATTTGCATACTCAAAAATTGGCTTCCTTCAATTGAAACCTCCAAGATGAAGGAGCCACAAAACTCAAAACCTTCTGGAAAGAAAGAATGGCCACATAACCATTTGTCCAAAAACAAAAACAAAATCACTATTTCAGACTGAAGACGATGCCAATGATCATAGCGGCGCCGGCCTCTTTGAGTCCCCCACTCACCATTTCAGTGCACCTCTTCAATCTGGACACTGTCACTCGTGTTTCTACCACGAAATCAACATGACTGCCGCAAATGAATAGTCAAGTTCCTTGACTCCATCCAGAACAGTAAGTTATGTGAACATTGACACCTGGCACGCACGCACAGACAGTGTCTGATCGAGAGTGAATGATTCAATTCATGAACGAAATAATCCGCACGTGTTGTCAGCAACATAAGGTGGAGAGGAGAATTGAAGTGCCGGTATGGGGAGGGCATCAATCATTCTGCCCAAATGTGAATACCACGCACGCATTGAATCGGAAGTTGCGGAGATAGAGTCCAGTGCAACAACAGCAAAGCGCGTCGCGGTGCATTCTCCGCTGGCTGGCTATGTCAGAACGGTGATATATGTGTCTCGATCGCGAGTGTCAGACAGGGAACGTGCAATGCCTGACAAAACGTCCCGTAAGGTAATTCCGAAGGGAGCTGGCAGTGCACTAACTTAACTTACTGTATGGTAGAGGGATCCATTAAGGTAAAATAGCCCATTACGGACTTTCTACCCATTACAGACCCCTAGGAATGAGCCCATTATAGTTTTCTTCCAAAGAATGAGATTTTGGCCACAATCAATGTCTTAGGTACTRGAATRGGGTGATTAGTGASCATAATAGGAACTTTCAGCTTTYYAGTGTTAATTCATTATAGGAAGTGATTCTTCCAAGCCTTCTGTGTTAGAAAATATTTTGACTGCATTAGGTGAGTAAGATGACCATGATGGATACAGTTCTAGTTGGTTTGGGGGTAGTCTAGAAACCGTGATGGGTGGAACACTTCATAAATTCATAACAAATTCACACTTTGTCCAAAAAATATAGTTTCAACTGCTCTCATCATTTCTATCACTTGTCCACATGTGGGAAAAAAATTAGAAGATTTTAGCAATGACATGAGGGCAAACTCTTCATTTGGTCTGTAACGGGCTGTTTTACCTTACTAATCGGTGTTCCATCACCAATCAATAGGGTTTGGTATTTCCAAAGCAGAGCAATATATTGTGCCAACGAACTGGGCCCCGCAGGCTAGATTTACCGCTGGGAAAAACGCAGGAATGTTTTATTTTTTGCACAATTTTTTTTTCGCAATTTCTATATCTGCAATCAGAGACCCCAAATTAGCTAGGGGGGCTAGAGAACATACCTTAGTGATGGCTCAAAATAGGGGGCTTTTATTTACTTTCATCCCAAACATTACTTTGCGGGCCCCAGTTTGTAGGCACGATTTATAGCTCTGCATTTCCAACCAAGGCTAGAACAGATTTCCATTTTCTCCTTGGAATGCGTGTTTTTTATTTTCTCAAGGTTTGGACCAATAAGTCCATGACACGTAAGTGAGCAAGAAAGTAGGAAGCAATGAGTGGGAAAGTAGTTCTTGAATGATCGGAATTGGATGACTTTAGATGTTGATCATGGGTCAATCCCCAACTTCGGCCTTTCAAAATTCATAGTGATTTCATTGCAAGCGATAAAATTACCAATTTTTTTTGCAATTTCCATTATTTTTGTCAATGCACCTCTGAAAATATTTGCTTTGCCTAACACTATCCTCAATCATGTCCACAATTACTTATTTGATTGGTTACAGGTCCCTCTACCATAGGTCAGCTGGGGGGATTAAGAATGTTTGCAAGTGAGAGCTTACGGACTGAGGTGGAAACATGAAGAGGATGAAGTACATCCCAAGCATGTTGAGAAAGCAAATATTGTCTTCTTTTGGAAGTGATGTGACTTATTGGACCACTTGGTGCATCGTGATTTGGGTGCAAGGTTTGGAACTACTTTATGATTGTAGGAATGGGAGAAAGAATTGCGAAGATTTTCAGAAAATATATGAACTTGTGTCTTCAAGCCATCATTTATTTTGTCCAAATATTGAGCTCCATATTTCACATTCCACATCCTAGCAGGCTCTCTCGTATGGGTCAATATTTAAGTAACGACACTGTCGATCCTGGAAGACTCACGGCAAAAATTAAATCATCACTCGTACTCCATATTGACCAAATTCTAGTTTTGATGTAATCTCTTTTACAAATTTGAGTACCGAGTTTGAAATAAAGACTCACGCTTCTCTCCCTGTTCGTTTATGAGCTGTTGGCTGGTGTTAAAGGAGAGTGACCTCGACCCCAAAGGTCACCACGAAGCATGAGTGTGTTGGAGAAAGCTGTCCTAACGACTAGACCTAGATAGCGAGTGCTGTAGTGACTGGGTACCTTCGATTCGGTGGAGACAGACCAGCACAGTTCAGTCCAACCAGGAGTTCAGTTCAATTTTACTTTACAAGTCTTGCAAATGGTGTCCATGGTGTCAGAGGCGCGGCCCGCCGCGTCTCCGTCACTCCAGCTGAGTGAGCTGACGCTGCAGCTGTCGAACCACTGACAACGCTGCATTGTCCCCGGTCTCTTCGATATAAGTCCAGTGCTCCGTATCAGCTATCAGTATGGCCTCCACCACCAGCTCCATCACGCACTTGCCGCTGCAGCTTTGCAGCAATTCRAGCCTCATTCCCAGCCTCATGCTTCACYCATGCCAGTCGCAGTTRTAGTGACGACTGCAATTCAAGATTCTGTGTCTCCGAACTGCCAACTTCTGCAGTCAGCTCTGTCCATATTCCTTCGACCGATACTGTTGGGGCACCACTAGGTACCAAGTTCAATTCGAGTGAAGTAATTCAACTTCGCGTTTGCAAGCGTCTGATCTGTGGTGTAGACATTCATTCTCAACGTTAGCGGAGGAAATACAGCCGACGTTCAAGCTCACTTGCAGCTGCATTCCGGAGTAGCCAGCAAGGAGAGTGACGAAGGTGACGCTTATTTTGAGCTCAATTTCGGTGTCGACGTGATTGAATCGATTGCAGAGACTTGAAGCTTCAGCTGGAGTGCGTACGTGCTGCAGATTTTTCTTAAAACCTCTTGCGTAGCGAGTGAGGGAGACTTGAACGTGATGGGTCCGCCATGGAGCGTGGCGGCAATGGCGATGGCCGCGCTTCTGTTGGTGTCCATGGCTGTGGAAACCGACGCGCAACGCGCTCTCGCGGCAGGTTTCACTCCGTGGACGAAGAACGTGCGCTTCGCTCGTAACGGACGCAGCCTGGAACTCGTCCTCGACCGTCTCTCCGCGGCCGGCGCGGGCTCCAAGAGCAGTTACCTCTTCGGCGGGTTCGGCGCATGGATCAAGCTCCCTCCCCGCGACTCTTCCGGCACGGTCACCACCTTCTACATGTCCTCTCCATCCCCAAACCATTGCGAGTTCGACTTCGAGTTTCTCGGCAACCGAACAGACGAGCCTTTCCTTCTCCACACCAACATCTTCGTCAACGGCGTGGGCGGACGCGAGCAACAGATCTACTTGGGATTCGACCCGTCCGCGGCCTTCCACTACTACAACTTTCAGTGGAGCAAAGACGTGCTGGTGTTCTACGTGGACAATACCCCGATCCGCATGTTCCGCAACCTGCCCGGCGTCGCRTACCCAAACAGCAAGCCCATGGGCATGTTTCTGAGTATCTGGGATGGGAGCAGCTGGGCCACGCAAGGAGGCCGCGTCAAGATTGACTGGAATGCCGCACCTTTCGTGGCGACGTACCAGAATTTCCGACTGAATGGGTGCGAAGTGAAGGCGCATGATCGGAATGGCGTGAGGTGGTGTCAGAGGAGTGGACACGCCGCAGGTGGCGTGCTCGGGATGGGTCGTGTTGAGCAGATGCGAGCTGTGCGGGCGAATCAGGTGGTGTACAACTACTGCGACGATCGGCGACGTTACCCCAAGGCKCCTGCCGAATGCGCGCACAATATTTTGTAACCTTGCTGATCGAAGTCCTTAGCTAGACCCTGCTGAAGTTCGATAGAAACCCTAAGTGTAAATAACAACTGAGGTAGGAGCTGATGTCTGTGGAAGCATTCGAGGTAGGAAATCAAGCTAGAGAAGCACAATGAGTGTTCGGCCGTCCATTACAGCGGCATGACTTCGATTTCATCTTCCAAATTACCCCTGTTAGGACCAAGAGGACCCAACAAGGCCTCTTGTTTGCGTCATGTTCGACCAAGTTTTGCAACATTCTTCACCGATTCGGGTGATCTGAAATTTGGTTGTACCTGAATAACATTTTTCAAAATATGGTCACTGATTTCATCCCTTTCAAACCATCAATTCTTGGTTCTTTCGCTGTAAACAAGAGAACATTTTCGATTCTACGTACATAATCTGTGTCAATGGAAAGCAAACCTTTGAGTTCAGGAACGTGATTTCCATTCATCAGCTGCATCAGTACTTAGTCTGTGATGAATGCGCTGCCAATGGCGGAAAGCAGCCACAGTGAGAACAGATCACTTGGCTTTCGAGTAACGGAGAAGATTTCCGGCCACCGCAAGAGCTGCCAAGCTTAGAGGATGTGAATCAGATAAGAAATTGCCGTATCTCTGGAAGAGTCACTATTTGATTTGAATGTAAAAAAATGACAAAACAATAATGTTTCGCCTGGGGGTGGAAAGAGTTCGCACATTCTTATCAGCTTTAGTTAGGTTTCCACTTCATTTTTCACGCAACATCTGCCAAGCAACCAGGAAAAACAAGTCAGGTGCTGTTTCATTGGAGAGGGCACAGTCACTTATTGACGCAAGGAATGGGAGCAGTGTTCGGGAAATTTTTGGAAGTACTCCAGCTGATTTCCTCCTTCCTAGAAAATGAACCGGTTTTTTTTCAACGAGCACCGGTTGCATCCTTTGAATGACAAAAAGTACCGGTTTATTTCCTCCAATTTCAAATTTTCACTGGCTAATTTTCTCCAAATTGCAATTGGCACCGGCTAAATTGAAAAATTCCTACAATATATAGAAAATCAATTTGAAAACAAAATTACTAATTAATATTACATCCTTAGCAGGAATTGAACCTGGCAAAGCCCTTCACCATTGAAGGCCAAGGATCCTCCCAACCCATGCAATATGGAGTTGAGGATGGTCATGAAAAGGTTGCAAAAATCAAAAGAGTTTAGGATGTACCAACTTCTCCTTCATGTGTTTTTTCTGCTGCCCCTGTAAGGTACCATTCTGGATTTGCATACAAATGACAAAACTTAGAAGAATTATTCCACAAGATAATGGCTTCTTCTATGATGTTGTCTTTGTCAAGTCCTTCCAAGGCCAATTGCATGATGCTTTCCAAATTAGATGTTGTCATTCGATTTCGAAGTTTCTGCTTGATGTTATTTTGCACAGAAAATGCCCTTTCACATGTCGCGGTGCTCACAAACTGACACTTAGCAATTTCAGCAAGAGTTAATAGATTAGGGTACTTCAATTTCAAAGATGGACTCCAACTAATTGAAGCCCATATATCTCCAAAAGTTCTATCCATCCACTCTGTACTCCCTTGCAACTTGAAAGCAAAAAACTCTTGTTTGCAAGCTGCTGTGTCTACCAAAGGAAGAAAAGTCTTTCTTCCTTCGCTCTTTTGCTGTCCATACTGCTCCAAAATCAAATCAAGTTGTACAACTCCCCATGATGCCAAACCAATTTGCCTATGAGGCATGTGAACCGGGTTAAGAATTTTGAATGCATCAATGACATCATTGTTTTCAAATCAAACCTCCAAAGCCAAACAAACTGCTTCTGTATAACACTTTTGAAATGTTAGGGCAGCCTCTAGGTTGGCACCTGTAGGATCCCTAGTCATTTCAACACTGTGAAATTTGGACCCCCTAATTTCACTAGACAAGCGACGGAGATAACCACCTGGGGGTCCAAATTTTGGGAGGATATGGAAACCTGTACTAGGATTAAATGTATTTTGGTTTAAATCACAAGAATCAAGAAGGAAACACATTCTAATACTTGCAATCTTTGTTTTCACAATAGAACCAATGATGGAAATATCAACAAGTTTAGATTGAAAAATTTTAGACAATTTCGAGAGCATCTGTAGAATATCTGCCAAAAGATATAGAATGTAAATGAAGTTGAAGTCACGCAACTTGACAAACAACTAAGGAATGTTAGCATCATCATTAGAAAAATTATTGCGCAAGTAAATAAGGACTGATTCCAAAGAATCACACAATGTGGTCACTACTTGCCACCTAGATAGCCAACATATTTTATGGTATCTTTTAAGGGTTCTTTGAGCATCATTTAGTTCAGTTTGAAGGGTTTGCAAGGCAAATTTTTTCTTAGATGATTTTTTAAAGTGAGCAGCCAAAGCATTTAACATAGAATCCACCGCAATGGACATTTCTTTACAAGCTTCATTTTTAGAGGCCTCTAAAGCAGCAAGATTGGTTCTATGAGCTACTCAATGAGTTGAAGTGAGGAACGGATTCACCTTTTTTAATCTTGCTGCCACACCCGTATTTTTTCCGACCATGGTGGAAGCTCCATCCGATCCAAATCCAACGCAATTATTGAGATTTAGACCCCATGTCTTTGTGGCAGCCACAAGAGTATCAAATATAATTTTAGAATCTTTTTTTCCACCTTCAATCCATAGTAAACCCAAAAAAATAGTGCTAGGAAGACTGGCCTCTAAAAAAGTAGCAAAAACTACAAGGTGTCCTTTTACAGAAATATCGGTAGACTCATCAATCATTAGGCCAAAAAACTTTGAATCCCTYACTCTCTCTAAAACTTTCTTCTGAACAACACAAGAAAGACCAAATACCATTTCAACACATGATTTCTCATCATGGTAGATTTTTTCGGTTATGGGAGCTTTACAAGAAAGAAGAAGTTCACTTAAACTTGGAAATTTGTGGGAAGGAAGACTTTCCTTCCCCATGAAGTATGCGGCCTTAAATAGGAATACCATTGCTTCATCACAACTGCGATTTGCAGTTGCAACGGCCTTTTGCAATGCTTTTTGCCCTCCATGTTTTGCCCAAGCCAGTTTTCGGTGTTCTACTGTTTTACTATGGTCTTGCAATGCTGAAATCTTAATGTTTGTAGAACCCTCCGTTGCATATGCATATTTACCTCCACCCTCCTTACAAGTCTTACAAAAAACCCTCCCCAAATCACGATTGAACTCCACCCAATCGTATAATTCATACCAAGAGTCTTTCCACTCTAAATTYGCTTTTTCAATGTCATTAGGTTCCTTGTTAGGAGTTGTCACARGTGGAGAAGAATTAGATCCATGCGGATCAACCAAATCTCTAGTAGATCCAGCCTTGAAAAACATATCTCTCATAGTCTTYTGTCTCTTAGCCATCAAGAAAAACTTAGAAACAAAAAAATAGAGAAAGTAAGATATTCTTCTCTGTAGCTTGCTGGAGAGAGTTGAAATGTAGCACCACTTGAATACAACCAACTGTAATTTCGATCACCACCAGTAGAAAATCAATAGCGTGTCAAGGGGCCACACTTCAGCCAGGTCACAATAAACTCCAACAGTGAAGACGAAGTAAAGTAGCAGCGCTGCCAACACGTGAATCAAGGTATATGACCGAAACAATAAAGAATAAGAAGGTGGTGGGGTGGGACTGGTGGAGGCGTGCGTCAAGTCCTAAAAAGGTGTGGCAGAAGGAGTTAGAGTTCACAAAGAGGAGCGAGGCAACGAGGTGAGCTAGCAAGGAAGCGAGGTGAGCGAGCAAGGAAGCAACTGTTGGAGTGTTGGATTGACGGAGGCACGGAGTGACAGAGCTGCCAAGGACAGGGGCAAGGGGCGACGGGCGGAACCTGCCTTTGCGGCTGCGACAGGTTGACGGGGGGCCACGAGGGCAATGGAAGCCTGGGAAATCGGGGAGATAAGGCAGGGGTCAGTGGGTGCCTGGGTGGGAGAATGGGAGGTGGTGGGCCGGTGCAGGTAAGGCGGAGTGGCGAACGACAGCTCCTCAAGTCCTCCCTTGAGTCCCTTCTGAAGTTCCGTAGTGAATTATTGATACCCTTCTTTTCAGAGATTGATACCCTCATGTTTTACCCTCATTGTGGCGGGTATTAGCCAATGGACATTTGCACAAGGCAGCTGAAATCCCCCAATTATCCCAGGGAGCCAATTATATTTCCTTTAAATTTTGAGTGGTACTAGTTGATTTCTGGCCCTTTAAAATTCCTCATGGTTTTGCTTCTTTTGGTTGTGAAATTCAACCGGTTTTTTCCCAAAATCAACCGGCTAGCTTTGCACTAACTGCCAAGTTTTTCCGATCATTGAATGGGAGCATTTTGTGTGACTAGAGACTTTGTAATAGAAATCTAAGATATGGAGACTGAGGACAAATTAAACTCTTGTGTACTTCTTTTTGGACCCACAAGGGCAACTGAAGGAGCGTCTTTGCTAATATTCCCACTTTGGGATAGATTTATAAATTAAAGCGGGCGCACTCTATATAGCTGCCACCCATAAGGGCTTCAACCTTGCAACGCAATGTAAACCACTCCCAGGAAATCGCCCGGTCACTTCTTGGGAGGGTTCTCCTGCTCAATCAGCCGTAATGCCCGATTAAGKAGGCAAACCTATGTAATTAATCGAGCATTACAGATTCTTCATTCAATTTTGCAATTTCATCCTAAGTGTTTCATCCAACTTCGATTTTCCTGCTTGTGATTTACATCGAGCAATGTCCCTTTGTGTTGGGCATTTTGCGATATAAAACGCCGCTTCGTTGGGCTCTGCCCTCCTCGTTGGCCCTTTATATTGCAAAATGCCTGACAAAAAAGGCATTACCCCGTACAAAACACTGTCAAGATACACGGACTAGGCACAATAAGGTACAAGCACAGTAAGGTCAACCGCGCCCATCACCCAACCTGTAGGAGAGCAACAATACCAAGTGACATTTCCAACTAAAGCTTGGGTTGTGCTTTTTGGGTCCTTTTCAAGATTGTGATTAATAAGGTTATAACACATGTCCCGTAGAAGTGAGCAAGAAAGTAGGTAGAAGTGAGCGGGAAAGTAATTTTAGAATGATCAAAATTGGAAGACTTGCAATGAATGCGTGAAGTACACTTTCTGGCTTGCAAAATTCATAGTCATTTGAATTTTGGGAATGAAATCATGAAAACTTTGCTATCCGGGTACTTCCTATCTTCCTAAATGGGAAACATTTCCACTCACCTCATATTGCTTACATTCTACTCCAAAATTGCTTAAATGAGTCACTACTGGTGCTTCTACCTTGGCCTTGCACTCAAATTAATCTCATTCTAAGTATAAGCAAGACTCAAGTTTTGAATTGACAATCCAAACTATGAAGGACCCACAAGAGATAAATTGCATGAAGATTTTGGCACCAATTACACAATATAACAGACCACAATAAATATATATAATTGATAAACTAGTGTGGCACAATTGGAAACCCATTGCAATTGACCAAGTACAATTGATGTTGTGTTTAGTGTAGTGCCTAATTCATACATTGAGTTCAGTTGTTTGTTTTGTTTGTTATGCTCACTTATAGCAGTGCGATCTAATTCTTGGACTCTGCATCCCTGAATGGTTTTTTGGTTTTATTGGAAATCTTTCTATGAGGAAGGAGGCATGGACTTTGTTTTGTGGCGTTCCGACTCACAATAGAAAAGGTGTCAAATTTCAAATTTTTGTATGAATTAAAAAAATTCAAGAATTGATTTTATTTATCATTATTATACTACGGTAATGGCACAAGGCACACTAGTGGGAGTATAAAAGTTCCTTATCTGAATGGATAAATACCTCAATCAAGGTCTTCAATAAAGATTTGCCTTCCGCTTTTAGGTTCATGATCCGCCCATTAGCCTCTTTGGTCCATTTGTACTTCAACAATACATTCTCCACGACAAAAATTGTGCACTTACACTCAGCAACGTCTTCAACCTTATGGTATGTTGTTACTTGCTCGAAAAACACCACACCAAGCTAGAAGACTCTAGAAAAAATAGACTTTCATTATACCATTGATTGGTAGGCTTCACTAACCTAACTAAACATAGAAGGTAGCCTTTATAACCAGTACTACTACTAAAATCTTCCTAAATTCTTCTTGCAAAGACTGTAAATCAGTCTGATTAGGAAGCCTTTAGTAAGATTGAGGAAGTAGTTTAGAGGAAAAAACTTACAGATCAAGCCTCTCATTGTATAGTAGTTCTTTATGCTCCAAAATATGCTTTTTTGTTGTCTCTTCCACAATCATGAGCAAAGACTAAGCAGATATTGAAATTAGAAAAGTTCGGTGCTCCATGAAAATAGAAAAGGTGTTAAAGCAATTGATGCATGTGGGTCCCATCTTTCCAAAGATTGAATTTCATAAATTTACCGTAATAGAATTGCGACATGTGATTCTAAGAATAGTGGCAATCTAAAATGAGTCTAAATCTTCTTGGAAGGGGGGTGGGTTCAATTGCAGTCACCATAATTTGGGACCTCCAAACTATAGCGTCTTTAGATCAAGACCTTAAAACATAACTTTTCCAATTCAAAACATTGCTTGTCAATAATGACTGGATTGAATATGGAAATTGGAAAATCATCTAAATTAGAATTAGACAACTTGAAAGTGAAGAACAAAAACTTTTCAATATCTGAATCAATCAATTCAATGCCATTAATCACCAAATCTTGCCATCTATAGGACCTTGCCATTAGCGCTAGTCTTCCACCCATTATCAGTAAGTCATGTAGTTTGGGCTGACAATTAAGTGCAATTGTTGTAGAATTGCTTCAAGTTGACATCAAATTATAAATAGTTTAAGGTCAACTGGTGAACATGTAGTTCAATAAATGTTGGCTTAGGTGGTGTTGAAGGAGGATTATGACCGAATTGAAAATTACCCTATTAGTATAATACATTTGTTCCAAGGGAGACTGTCAAGTAGGGGATCTATGCTAATAGAATCTATATCCAAATCAAATATCTTGGCTCAAATTCAATAATTTCCAATTGGAATACCATAGCCCAAAACATAACTACAACGACACTCCAAATCCAACTTGGACTCCCAATCTTAAATCATTTAAGAAAATACACACATACATAAATTGCATGCTACAATCAATTGTTATGTAATTTCCCATTGGATTAATCAAACTAGTGATCAAATCACTGTTTAACAAATTACACTTTGTTATATTCAATCCTCTTACTTTCCAAAATTCCAACTAACTTCCATCTACCAGATCAACATCAAATTCTCCAACTAGGTAATCATCTTCTTACTTACAAATTCTTCTCCTAATAGATCTAACATATCTTCTCCTTCACCTCAATAACATCAGATCTGAATTCCATGCTTAACACATAAGCTTTTCAACTTCAAGTCCTTCTCAACTGGGTTCTCAACTAAGGCACACACATCTCATTCCATAATCACATTGACCACACTTCCAATTAATTCACACTGACAATGTACTGAAAAGTGGCTTACCACCCTTGGTCAATTAATTAGCCCCTCCCTCCCTCAAAAAAATTTACAAGCCATTGATTTAAATGTGAATACGGATATTGATACATATACGAGCATTGGATATAGATATGGATACAAATACGAGACAGATACGAGCATTGGATATAGATATGGATATAGATACGGATACAAATACGAGCATTGGATATAGATATGGATATAGATNTATGGATATAGATACGGATACAAATACGAGCATTGGATATAGATATGGATATAGATACGGATACAAATACGAGACAGATACGAGCATTGGATATAAATACGTATATAGATATGGTACAGATATGGTACATATACGGGTACATATATGAGCATTGAATATAGATGTGGGTATAGATAGGAAACAAATATGAGTACAAATACGAACATTGGATACATATATGGATATAGAAACGGGTACAGGATGCATTGTCCCATATTGTTTGTGAATGATTTGGTTTCTAAAAATTACAAGAGGGAGGGGGGAGAGGAGTATGAATAAACTTAAAATTGTAATTTTGAAATTTAAAATTTTGGGGGTCTGTGAAGACATGCCATATGTACCAAATTTTTAGAATTGACATTTTATTGCCACTTTTTAGTACATTTTCACACAATGTACTGAAAAAAATGTACTGAAAAGTGGCAGTAACTGTCAACATCAATTTCCTACATCAATTTCCTATACATCCAACATGGACACATAAGCACACACAAACAACCAAGTCACCCACTTAGAAATAAAAACATCAAATACGCAACACAACTGGCTAGGACACGATTGGACTTCACTCAACAAATGGTGAAGAAAAATGATGAAGAAAAACAAACAAATTGGAAGCAAAACTAACTGTTACCAAATTGGGATAGACAAACAACCACCAATCCACCCAAATAAAACCAACCTAACTAAATTGTACTATTGGACAACAATTCCAAATTCGAAATCCACCACCCGCTGGCCAAATAGCAATGCAACTTGGCAGAACATCCCATTTAAACATTCAAATTAGCACACACAAAGGACTCCCGAATTGAATAATAAACATTTAAAATCACCAAAATAATTGGACATCCATACTTCAAAACCGACACCAAAATGAATCAAAATCACTGACAATGCCTCAAAAATCTCAAAAACAAAATTCTAGCTAGGATGTCTACGGGTGGGCTTAAGTATAAATAAATACTTGTCTAAAAAAGTTGTAGTTTCAACCAATAAAAGATATGCTTTTAATATGTTCAACTTGTGCTTTTAAGACATTCATAAAATGGTTATAGGGTGCTAGGTGAATGATTTGATATCTTTTTATGATGGTTATGATTCCCACCAGTTAAGGATTTTAGTTTCAAAACTTGAATTTGAAAATTCTTACCAAATTAATATAATTCCACGTGCATTTTTTTGAATTCAACTAATTCTTTCTACAAAATTTAAAAAAAAAAAAAAAAAAAAAAATTGATTTCTCAAAATATTTAATACTTTGACAGCAGTGAGCTCGTTTTGCAATAATAGGAACAATCCTAAAACAACCCTCCCATAATGCTCAAAAAGCATATGATGATGATATTTAAAATTGTTCAATCTCTAGGTGATTTTAGAAGGATTTTTTAAATTTTGGTTTTGAACTATTAGTGTTCCAAGCTCTTAGTTATAACCTTAAATACATTGAATCTTGGGGTGAAAATTGCATTGCAAATCCATTCAAAAGAATTGTAAGACAAGTTTTCAAATATTGTTAATGGAATACCATAATCTAAATATTAACTACTTCATTTGAAAATATCTGGACAAATAAATGACAAATTGAAGGGAGATTATTTTACCAAAAGGAATTATTGTATGAAAAAAACTTGCAGAATATTTTTATGTTTCACATATGTCATATCCTATATTCTAGAATAAGAGAATATTTGATGGATAAATATCAAAAGCTGGTAGTTTGGCACAATATTGTTATTTGTGATACGTCCTTTGACCTCATATTTTCTTTTCATTACCACAGTGTGAATTTGACAAATAAAAAGTGAGATAAAAAGAGAAATGAAAAACTTCAGTTAATCACTCTCATATTATTTTCCATATAAAGATTAAACACTATTATCCCTCTCAAGAATGGTATATTTTTTTTTTTTCCTCAAGTTTGCACAAAAGTGGAAGATGTTTAGAATCATAATTAGAAAATTATCATGCTATTAAATCATAATAATATTGAAAATTTGTTTTCCAAATTGATATGAGAGCTTGTTGCTTATAGGAAATTCAAAAATCACCAGTATATTGTAAGGACTATCTGGAGAATGCAATTTATTTTTGAAGAAGCTAAAACTTCAAAATAATTGTATTTATTAGTTTATAAAGTAAAAAAGAATTGAATGTAAGAACGTCATTACTTTCCTCTAGCACTAGTTTTTCTATTTTGCTTTCTCTCTACTATGAAAAAAATATTGCATGTAGATATCTACATTTCTACTCTATTAAATAAATAATCATCCCACTATATAGATAAATAATTTAAATATTGACAAGAAGAATTTTGATGCCTAAAATAAGTTTCCAACCAAAAAATAGCTTGTTGGGTCTTGAATGGTTGAAAACGCAATCCCATACATGCTTTGAATTGGATCTCTCAATCTGCATTTCATTCACACAAGATTTAACATAAGTTTTAGATGTTTAAATTATGAAGTCTATTAAACACTTGTATTGCATTTTGTTTCCTTAGGATTTCATACATGTATTTTAGGTAATGCATCATCATTGTTGGTATATTGAAATCTCAAAAAAGCTAGATACAATTCCATTTGTCTTTGTTGCATCAATCTAACCATAAAGTCCACTAGAAAATCTTGGTAGGAATAATAACTCCTATGCAAGGTCTTACGTTTTATACAAAATGGGTAAACACAAAAGTAATCGTCTATGAACAAGAAGTTCTTGGAGAAATCTTGTAATCAAACTTACCAAACAACGAGTGTTCAAAAACATTGCTAACGTTTGTTCAAATAGGTTGATTAGAAACTTGATGAATTGTAAAATAAAATGAATAGTTCACAAATAATAAAATTAATCAACAAGCATTCAATCTTTGATAAACTTGACAAATGAACAAACATAACATCCTTCATCACTTTGCTAAGAGCATTCAAATAACAATTCAAACATTAGCTTGCTCATAATTCAAGAAATCTAATGGTCTATTGTCTATACCCTAATTATTTGATACTACACATAATAATAAGTCAAGTACCATTAATCATTTCACATGAAGGGACCTCAGTATGTAACTCTCATAGCATCTTGTTGAAAATTACACCTTACAAGTTCCTACATAGAACTATCCTAAAAAGGCACCTCATCAAAGAGTTTTATGATTTCTGAGAAACTAGGTCTCTCATTTGGAATTGGATGCCAACATCTCTTTATCAAATCCTTCAATGACTCATCCAAATCACTAGGTAGTTGAGGCCTTCGTCCTTCAACAACAAAATCATAGCTAGCTCTACATGCTTCCAATTCACCTTCAAATGGTAAGCGACCGGTTACAACTTCAAAGCATATCATGCCAAAGCTATATACATCTACTTTCTCATTGAAGTCAATCACACTTCCATTCTTTAAAGCCAACAATATCTTTGGTGCCCTCCAAAATCCTGTTCCAACAACTCCAATAGAACACTCAAAATCTGCTACAAGTGAAAAAATCTTTGTAGCATCTCTAAATAGAAGGATGTTGGCAGCTTTCAAATCTCTATGAAGAATGCCGTTCTTATGTAACCAATCCATGCCAATTGCAATGTGGCAGATAATATCTTTGACAAGCAAAGTCACTCCTTTCCATTCATATGGAAATGGTGGGCCTTGGTTGTTGTTCTCTTGCATGGCTTGGTCAATCAACGTGCGTAAATCACCCCAACATCTTGTCATCATGAACGCGAACCTCCCATCGTCCAACATCGTTCCCTTCACTGAAATACATATCCCAACTTCCCCTCGAAGGATTCCATGGGGCCATTGTTTTTTGAGATCTGATAGGCGTGATCCTCTCTTGAACACCTTCAAGAGACGGTCAGTAAATACGTTGCCATTAGTGTCCAAAACTTCAAAAATTGCAGCCTGTCCACCTTCGGCAATCTTCCGACCCAACTTCCAAACAGACGGCCATTCCACGAAAAAATGACCAGCTTCACGGTGCTCCCATTGCGGGTCGTTCCTCAATTCTGCAAAGACTTCCCGATTCTCTCGACTCACTTCTCCTTCTTCTTCTTCATGGTCGTTGACTTCTGAAAGTTCGGAAAGGCCAGGCACTTCGCTCCAATGCACCCTCGAGTGCTCAATCTCGTCCTCCACATCTGAAGAGAACCGGCTCTTGGTTCGCATCATCGCCTCCACGCGTGCAGAGAAGAACTCCGACTTCTGTTCCGTTGAGGAACCTGCACTGCGAAGATCTCCAACAGCCATCTCAGTCACGGAAGACGAACATTCTTCAACGGTAGTGTGGAAACTGGTGGATTCAACTGGTAGTGTGGAAATTGGAGATGCGGAGGTCCTCGCGGCCGACATGGTCGTCTCTTCAAGTCCCCCACCAGTCAATCGTCGTGCGCAATTCCCCATATAGCTAAGTATTCCAGCTGCATTCATTCCGTTCATTCGATCGTCATTTAGCAGACCAATTTCCACCCTTGCACGGGACGAACACATTAACCTCAATACTCATTATTCAATAATCAATAGTGTCAAGCATGACAAAAATATTTGTTGGCATGACTTGGAAAAAGTGAAGTATAAATCCAATCAATCTGGAGAAAAGTATTGCGAGAAGAAGGATCAGAAAAGCGGAGTCTACTCTCACTAAATTCAGAGAATGGAGTAGCTTAAGGAAGACTTAGTGACAACAAAGAAGCATTGTCTAGAAAACAATGCATTTCATGAGCTAGAGCTGAAGACCGAGCAACCTAGCCGGATTTGGGTATGAAACATCGTTGAGGTCTCCACTCTACTTTTGTGAACGCTTCGAAGTTATGCATTCCAATGAGGCTGGCATGAAGCACTCATTTTACTTGCAAAAGAATCTAGCGTCCTTGGGTTGAGAACCACTTAATTCATATTAATCAAGTAGTCGCTTTAGCAAGTAAGCAGAACAATGTAGTGCTCATGGAGGGCAACTTGCAAGAAGATTTGATTCATGGTATAAATGCTGAGGCAGGAGAAACACAGAAGATATAGATGGAACCGAAGAAGGAAAAAAGGAAAAAAAAAATACAAGAATGATATTGCGGTACCTATTGACACATTGAATTGGCAGCTACAGAAAGTTGGACGACGTTGCTGGGAACAAATTAAATCCAAGAAGAAACTGCATGTTTCTAGTCTAATTTTTGGGTCAGCACAACAATAAGTCACTAACCCAGAGGTGCTTGTCCGATACCAAAGGGTGCTAGACGATACTTTGAAGAGGATAGGCAAACATACCTCGATGAAGAAACTACCCTCGACTGCTGCAATAGAGACAACCGTGACGACTTTGCATCACAATTTGACACCCAGGATCCGACGTGCAAACCCCTCGCCACCACTCCAACGAACAAAAGAACAAGGCACACTAATTTAAGCATAAAAAAAACGCAGCGCCCTCTCACTTCACACAATTGGAGCAGTCCCAGGGCCTGAAGCTTAACATAAAGCTAACTTCACCAACAACGACGACGCAGACATACCAACTTTCCGTTCCTTACAGGAGCGCTATAACGTGATGACCCATACAGCACGACAGCAGCGTTCAATCGAAGCCCTCTAGCTGTGCTCCGAGACCCATCAAACGGGGCGATCACCCTTCTCTGGCCTCTCATCTCTCCAAGGTAACCTCTGATTCTTCGTACCGACACACCGTCGATACCCACACTCAAAAGACACTCTCAAAGCGCAAGATGAACTCACCCAAATTCGTGTGTGTGCGCAGAGGAAGTAGGCGACTTCTCCGAGAAGCGATCGCAGCAGCTGGGACTCGGAGCGATGTGACGACTCCGCAAGAGATTCTAAACTAATAACCCTAAATAACGCACACAGTGATCCCTGGGGCATGGGAGGGGAGGCAAAACTGAAGGAGCTCCACTGGGGACGATGGATTGCAGCAGGAATGGGTTAAGTTGGTTCACGGCAACAGGAATCGCAGATGAAAGAGAGATTGAGAGTGAGCTGATCGATGAGAGCCAAAAGAAAGAGGAGGTTGAAGGACTGGTCTAAGCGGTCTGTTGTCCAGACTAATAAGAATGCGAGACTTTGAAGTGTTCACCAAGACCCACCTGGCTGGGAACATCCGGGTTTCACGAGCAGCTTTGGTACTCACGGTGCGGGTTATCGGCAATGCTCCACAGCCCCTCTGTTAACTCTGTTTTGTCTGAATACGAAAAGATTAGTACACCCGTTGTGGGTCCCTTACGTCACTGCACATCTTGAGCTTAATTGGGTACACAATTTATAGGACTATCGGATGGCAAATTTCACACGTATTTCGGTCAACTCATTTTCAATTCAAGGATTGCTGATTATGCCTGAACCAAAATCCGTGAGTACTTGTGCTGGATGCGCTTTTGGAAAAAGTTCTCGAGTATCATTTCCTGTTCATATTATCCGTAGGTGCGCTCCCGCTCAGTGGCATTTGTGGACCAATGGGAGAAGCATCATACGGTGGGGCGCTCGATTCGATCTTGTGCAAAGGTGATCCATCATTCTATAGACCTGTTCGCTTCCTGCATGAAGCGTAAAATAATCTGAAATCCTCAATTACTTTACCTTCGTGTTTCAAGAAATACTCAGGGTAACTCGACACAAGATTCAAATGATTAGGACTGACAATGGTGGAGAATTTAACGACAAAGACTCTCAGCAACATTTTTGTACAAAGAACATTCGGCATGAACTAACAGTTCATTACAACCCTGAGCAAAACAATACCCGCTCCAATATAAGTCTCTTTATCAGCTTACAATATGGCCTTCATCACCATCTCCATCACGCACTTGCCGCTGCAGCTTCGCAGCAATTCAAGCCTCATTCCCCGCCTTCACTCATGCCAGTCGCATTTATATTGAATGAAGACTGATATTCAAGACTGTGTTTCCGAGCCTGCCAACTTCTGCAGTCAGCTCAGTCCATATTCCTTCAACCAATACTCTTGGGCACCACTAAGTGCCAAGTTCAATTCTACTGAAGGAATTCAACTTTGCCTTTGCAAGCGTCTGATCTGTGGTGTAAACATTCATTCTCAACGTCAGCGGAGAAAATACAGCCGATGTTCAAGCTCACTTGGAGCGGCATTCCGGAGTAGACAGCAAGCAGAGCGCGAGTGACATAGGTGACTTGAAGCTTCAGCTGGAGTGCGTACGAGCTGCACATTTTTCTTAAAACCTCTTGAGTTGCGAGCTAGAGGACTCGAACGTGATGGCTCCGCCATGGAGCGTACGAGCTGCAGATTTTTCTTAAAACTTCTTGAGTTGCGAGCTAGAGGGACTCGAACGTGATGGCTCCGCCATGGAGCGTGGCGGCAATGGCGATGGCCGCGCATCTGTTGGTGTCCATGACCGTAGAAACCGACGCGCAAAGCTCTCTCACGGCAGGCTTCACTCCCTGGACGAAGACCGTGTGCTTCGCTCGCAACGGACGCAGCTTGGACCTCGTCCACGACCGTCACTCCGCGGCCATTCTGGTGATCCGAAATATTTTTCAAAATATGATGAGTGAATTGATCACTTTGAAACCATCAACACTCGGGTCTTCCACTGGAGACAAGAGAATCATTTCGACTCCACATAATCTGTGTCACTGAAAATCGAACCTGTGAGTAAGTTGAGTTTTTGAAAGTGGCGTAAAGCAGCCATTAGAAAACAGATCGCTGTACTGTAGACAGGAGAGAACATTCTCGATTCTACATGCATAATCTGTGTCACTCGAAGTCAAACCTCTGAGAAAATCAAGATCTGRAACGTGATTTCCATTCATCAACTGAATCATTAGTCTGTCAGCAATGCACTCGTAGTGGCGTAAATCAGTCACTGGAGAACAGATCACYCGGCTTTCTAGGAGCGGAGAAAATTTCCGGCAACCGCAACTGCTGCCAAGCTAGAGGATGCAAATCAGATGACAAATTGCCATGTCTCTCTGTAAGAGTCACTATTTGATTTGAATGTAAAAAAATTCGCTAGGACTAGAAAGAGTTCGCACATTCTATTCAGGTTAGGTTTCCACTGCATTTTTCCCGCAACATCTGCCAAGCAACCAGAAAAACACGTCAGGTGCTGTTTCATTGGAGGACACACTCATTGAGTCAAGGAATGGGATCACTTTCGGACTACAGACTCCACGAATAAAACAAATCTATGGAGATCGAGGACGTACTAAGTTACTAACCTCTTGTACTTCTTTTTGGACCCACAAGGGCAAGCAGCGTTTCTGCTGATATTCCCACTTTGGGACAGATTTACAGAAGCGGCTGCACTCCAGCTGCCGCCCATGAGAGCTTCAACCTTGCAACGCAACTAAACGCTGTCAAGAAACAGGGACACAGTAGTTGCACTGAAATCTCATGCTGCCTGGAAGCAAGAGACTCAAGTTTCTTGATAGCCCAGACCATCAAGAATCCACAAGAACTACATGAAAATTTCAGCACCAATTAAACAATATAAGAGACCACAAAAATATGAAATTGCAAGATTAGTGAGGCACAATGGCCAACACATTGAAGTTGAGCACGAGCAGTGATGGTGTGTCCAGTGTAGTGCACAATTTAGTATAAAAGTTCATTTCTCGATAGGTCAAATACCTCATTCAATGTCTTCGGTAAAGGCTTGCCTTCCGCTTCAAGCTTCTTGACCCGCCGATTAGCTTCCTTGGCCCATTCGTATTTGGACAACACATTCTCCACATCAAAAACGGTGCACTCGCACTCAGCAGCCACTTCAGCCTTATGCTGTGCTCCTACTTGCTGAACAACCACCATGCCCAGACAGAAGACCCTTCCTTATAACCCATAGTTTACCTCAAGGCTCTCACTGAACAGCTGCAGTTCTTTATGCTCCAAGATATGCGTTTCTGTTGTCTCTTCCACATGAGCACAGACTAAGCAGATCTGAAATTAGAAAGGTTCGGTTCTCCATGAAAATAAAAAAAGGTGTTAGAGCAATTGAAGCATGTTGGTCCCATTCTTCCAAAGACTGAATTTCTTTAGTCGAACAGAGATGTGACATGTGATTATAGGAATAGTGGCATTCTAGGGTTGTCAAATAGAGTTTTGTGTTTTAAAAAAAAAAATCCAATCAGTGAGGACTACGCAGGACTATATGAAAAGAGATATTCACAATTAATGATTTCGGTTTGAGATAAAAACTGTTGTTAATAGAAGTATCTGTTCAAACATCAAACTTGTAAAACACACAAAAAATGTTGCATGTTTATTATGAGCSATTTTTTGCATTCGTCTTCTACACTTTGAAACAACTTTGCAAAACCATTCATCGATCTCATTGACAAAATTCCTCAACGTGATTCACAAAATAAGAAGCGACTAAAGTAGATGTCCAGAAATGAAAAAAGGTGCAATCAGACCAGCAATCTTACCACAGGGTCTCGCTTATTCAAAGCACGTAGAATATCTTCTTGTCTTTGCAATGACTTCACTGCAGACATCTCGCCTCCACGCGGGAGTCCCCGTCCAAATGTGGTCATGCTTCCAAATTGACGAGCCTTCTTAAGCTCATCCGCGAAGTCTGCCAACGTAGCGAGAAACCCTTATAGTAAGCAATGTTGCCAATACAATTCACCAATGTAGTTCCCCTAATAAAGATTTAGGGTTTAGGTTGCACAATCACGACATGCATTTTCTCATCTTCAAATTACTGGCCTTCAAATATAGCATGAATTTTGAATGCATTCATGACACAGGAGTCTGCAAATTGATGAGCAACCGAAAATAGATAGCCTCACTTTCCATAGTGAAGTCTCCTGGAAAAGTTGCCGTAGGTTCGGAAGCCTGGGGCAGCGTTTCAGAGGACGGTTTCCCCTTGAACACTCCTYTCAACTTTTGAAACCACGAAGAATTCGGGTCGTCGCTTTCGGATGAAGTCGCATAACCAGTCGCAGTTGAGRCGTTGACATTGCCCTGAGTGAGCACCCTGAGACCAGGCTGCCCGCGAGACAAATGAGAAATCAGACGCTGCCTCACGAATGCTCCCATGGACCGCAAAATGGAACTGGAGAATAGAAAACTCGGCTGCGAAGTGAAAACAATCCAACCCCGGATCGGTTAGAAAAGGCTACCGGAATAACACCAAACCCCCTYAGAAATTGCAAAATCCTAAATTCCTRTSGATTGATGGAGTGGGAAGWTAAGGAACATTGCAAGGGCTKGGAAATGCGKACCTGCTGATCGCAAAGTGGAAGGAAAATGTGCAAGGGCCTTGGTGATGAACGCATGAACTTTGTGTTAGGGTTTTAGGGTTTACGCTTGAAGCAGTTGAATGTGCGCAATACGGTGATATACATACTCAGTCCTCTTTAACCCCTTCAGGATGTTCTGAAATGGCCTACGGAAGCATATTTCAGCGTATTTTGAGGGACATTATGTACAACAACTCTTTAGTTAGTAACCCTATATCAAGTCTTTTTGAGGTTGGATTTTTATACAACGACCGCTTGCAAGTTTGCTTCACCATTCTAAATTTGTGGGTCAGGACAACAATAAGTCACTAACCCAGACGTGTTTGTCCGATATCAGAGAGTGCTATACAATACTTTGAAGAGGATAGGCACACATAACTCGATGAAGAAACTGCCCTCGACTGCTGCAATAGAGACAACAGTGACGACTTTGCATCACAATAGGACACCCATGATCCAACATGTAAACCCCTCGCCACCACTCCAACGAACAAAAGAACAAGGCACACTAAGAATAAAAAAAGACTGCGCTCTCACACTCCACAAAATTGGAGTAGTCCCAGGGCCTGAAGCTTAACCTAAAGCTAACTTCACCAACAACGACGACGCAGACATACCAAGTTGCCGTTCCTTACAGGAGCGCTGTAACGTGATGACCCATACAGCAGCGTTCAATCGAAGCCCTCTAGCTTTTCTCCGAGACCCATAAAACGGGGCGATCACCCTTCTCTGGCCTCTAATCTCTCCAAGGTAACCTCTGATTCTTCGTACCGACACACCGTCGATACCCACACTCAAAAGACACTCTCAAAGCGCAAGATGAACTCACCCAAATTCGTGTGTGTGCGCAGAGGAAGTAGGCGACTTCTCCGAGAAGCGATCGCAGCAGCTGGGACTCGGAGCGATGTGACGACAACTCCGCAAGAGATTCTAAACTAATAACCCTAAATAACGCACACAGTGATCCCTGGGGCATGGGAGGGGAGGCAAAACTGAAGGAGCTCCACTGGGGACGATGGATTGCAGCAGGAATGGGTTAAGTTGGTTCACGGCAACAGGAATCGCAGATGAAAGAGAGATTGAGAGTGAGCTGATCGATGAGAGCCAAAAGAAAGAGGAGGTTGAAGGAAGTCTGGTCTAGGCGGTCTGTTGTCCAGACTAATAAGAATGCGAGACTTTGAAGTGTTCACCAAGACCCACCTGGCTGGGAACATCCGGGTTTCACGAGCAGCTTTGGTACTCACGGTGCGGGTTATCGGCAATGCTCCACAGCCCCTCTGTTAACTCTGTTTTATCTGCATACGGTAAGATTAGTACACCCGTTGTGGGTCCCTTACGTCACTGCACATCTTGAGATTAATTGGGTACACAATTTAATGATTGCATTTATTAATTCAAAATTTGCAAATTCTWTCATGCGTGGAAAATAAAAAATTTCAGCGTTTTCCCGAGTGATGGAGCGAGGGGGTCGGGCCGTCTCCTGGRCGTAGGAGCATCTGCCAAGTGGCCAACAGGGATTGCTGCATCAGGGGTAATTATCCAACTGGCAGAAATCTCTGACTGGCGCAATCCCTCTCCCAAAATCCAAATCCACTTCATCACTCAAATCTGCAGCTTCGTTCCGGAGCTTCCACTGATTTTGCTCATCGCTTGCGCGCATTCTCTAATTGGTGTCCCGCAAGGTGAGAGCTCGGATTGACATGCTTCTCACGCAACAGAAATTGCAAAAAACGAGCCGGATTTGCATTTCTTCCAACGATTTTCACATTCTGATACCCACGCTTGAAGTGCTTGCAAAGCTTTCTTGGGCTCTTGTCTCCTTTGTGCTTGATTTAGGGTTTTGAGGCTTTCTCTGAGGTTTCGTGTTTTGGAAAATTACTGAAAGACGTGAACTGAAGCGGAGAGGGAGTGTCTGTTGTTTGAAATTGGAATCTGTTTCAATYGCAGATCAGTTCTTGACAGATTGTTGCGCTTYACTCAGAATTTGACGTGTTCTTCCTAATTCTGGAGAATTGATTGCAGGAAAGGTGTGTTCATTGTGATCTTGAAGAATYGTGTATGAGTGTCTGTGTGTCCTGCTCGTGATTATTAGTTGCAATGGCTGCGGTGGGATTGACTACATCGACTCCGTTCTTGTGCTGCTCCTCGACATATCGTCCAGATCTTCGGAGAGTTTCCGGAATTGTGTTTCGGAGAGCAGACTTCAGTTCTCGCGGTTTTCAGGCACCTGCTCGTCTGATTGTGCCGTTCGTGCGAGCGGCTCAATCGAGCACCAAGAGCGAGAATGTGGCGGACGATCAACTGGAGATCACCAAGCAGAGGCTTCGTGAGCTTTCGGTATACCGCCCTCTCTTTTCTGTCGTAGCTGCAAAGATCGAAGTTCCAGCTGGTTGTGTTCATTATTGCGGTGTTGCAGCTAGTGATTTGTGCTGCGAGGTTTCACTGTATCTTTCCAAATTTGGTTCTGGGCAATTTTGAGCCCGAAATCTTGTCTCAAAAATATCCTCTCCTGCTTATAGTTTTCAAGTCTTGGAATATTATTGCCTTTACAATCAAAACCCCTTTAATCTTACCACAGAATTTCGCTGTGACAACGTTTGAATAGTTTGAATGTGGGACAGTGTGCTACAGTCAATGAGACCTTTGCAATTGTGCAGGATATTTTTTATTGTGAATATTCTAGAAGATCATAATAAAGAGGTTCGAGTGAATTGTTGGAACAAAAGCTTGTTTTCTGACACTCCTATTAACGCTTGTGKGATGAATCTCCATGGCTATGTCGCGATTGAATTTGTAGTGAATTTTGGTTCCAGGAGAGCCTCGCGCTGCCTGCAAAGTACTTGGAGAGGTTACCCAGTGGTTTGCGAGTTGATGTAAGCCACTTCTTACCCTTTTGTCAAACATGTCCCTGAACCTTTTTTTGGAGAGAAATCGTCTCATTCTTGACGTTAGTTCCTTTTGAGGTTTTCAATGATTCCATGGTGTTAGAATACCCTGTGCATCAATATGATGTAAGCATGAATGCACTGAAAATGCTTTGTTCAGGTTTGATTATGAAGCCACTTGTATGCAACCATGTGCATCCATGCTTACATCAGCTTCTTTACTTAAAAATCTCACAACCTTTCTTGCTTTTTTCTTTATGTAAAGAATGAGAGGATGGCAATACGAATTCCCAACTTTCAGTGCATCGTACCTAATTCGAAGGTTTACATTTCCCTGCTTAAGAATGCTATGAGTTCTTGATGAACGATTTCCAGAAAATCCTGGTGTGAGGGACTAAAATTATCATGGTCTGTTCTGAAACAGCTAAAAGATGCAGCATTTGCACTTTCAAGTGGAGCTCTCAACAGCGAGGTTTGTGAATTGAAAATTTGGGGTTTCTGACTATCTTCACGTCTGGCTGATGCGGACTGGGATTTGTTAATTAGTGCACTTACTAACTATCTCTCACATGTCCTTCAACTAGGTTCTTCMTTTGTTTGTTCGTGATTCATTGTCTTTAGAGGCTTTTCCCACAGTTGTCGTGAGATCCGTTGCAGTGTGGAGAGCAAGCAGGTGATTTGCTGAAGCAGTTGTCGCAAGCATGTGAAAGAGGAGATACTCAGGCATTTGCTGCTTCTGCAAGRCAGCTACCGACGCTTGTAGACAAATTGTCTAATGAATCGAGTTCTCAATTTGGTGAGTCGGAGGGGTTATCTTTCCTTGTGACAGTTTCAATGAGCCTTGTTCTTATGTATTAAATTACTATTCAAGGGCTAGGAGGCTCGAGATGATTACTGGACATAACCCTCTCTTTTAACCTAAATTAGTAATGTTAGATCTTGGACATCTGCGGCTCTCTTAGAATGCAAGGGAGGACAAGGGTTTGAATTTGGGCACCACTCTTCTATTGCAAGTGCAATATCGGCTTAGCGGCTGAAGGCAACATGAGTGTGTTATGTGTCCATTTCTGCAGTGTTAAATGCAGAGTTGTGCTTTTACATCTGAAACAGTTGGAGGACGCTTCATCCGTGCGGGAAGATATTTCACTGCAACTGGGCAGTATGAAGGTGGGGAACTTGAGAAGGTACTAATTCTACGATTTGAGAGTATACTTCGCTTAACAACTTTTTGACYAAGGTTTTGAATTAGTTGTAAATACTACAGCGGTTTAAGTAGTTTGGTTTTATGACAGTTTTATTATTTGTTACTTTCYTTTGGTTAATCTTTGGACAAGAYGTTGAGGTGTACCCGCTTKTTYWGTGAGGTCTTTCAAATACCAGCCTTATGAGGCAACCTSGTGCGCAGATTGGAAAGGCTTTGATTTCTGCAGGAGAAGCCTTTACTCGCGGTAAACCTCCAGTGGCGGGGAAGCCAATATCCACTGCCAGAGAATTCAAGGTTATGTCCCCACTATACAAYATCTTTASATCTTATCTACAGTTWAAAATCAATGTTTCACGTACAGGAAAKTCGTTTAGTACTCCGGTATTACATTATAACTCCTCTGTGATTGTAATGTAACAACGTTAGTCTCATGTATCAGGATGATACTATAAATCAAGTTGAATAAATTCCATGACACTATAATTGCTTGCTTAGAGTATTGGAGGCGTATAATTACACCAGTGTATGTTCGTCCCTTTCACTCCTCGTTGGTGCATATTCCGTGCGGTACGCATTTGTTTTTTCCATGCCAGATTTTCTTCAAACAAGGATGTAGTTAGAACGTGAAGTACTAACCTGTTGCAAGATGCAACCTTGGTGAGCAGTTTGGAGATCTTCAAGTGGATATCACTGCACAGCGCGCCTATATTGGTGCTGCGTTTTCCTTGGTCTTTGGGTAACGCTCTTCACTTTTTCTTCCAGCACAAAGAGACTACAGATTAAGGTGCTAGTGAAAGTTTTGTAAATATCTGAATTTAAGTAGACATTGCATGTGTAGATTTGGTTGTCATGTGAAAACAGGAAATCTCATAAATTGGCGAATAAAAGTGAACGTTCACACCTTTAACTGGGTTGTTTGGATTTATAGGCTGTTGTCATGGCAGATAACTTCTGGTCTGCAAAATCAATCAGACAGTTCATACGCAAACGACAATCCACTTGTCATCGCAACAGTAAGCAATGCTATTTCTCTTTGAATAATTCCTGCTACTCTATCTTGGGAGCATCGGTGAGACAGGTAGTCCACTGTCCGTCAAAATACTGAAGACGTGTTTTTTTTGTTGCAGTCATTGCGAGGAAGTTTGCTGTCAGCAGGTTATTTCTGTACTGCGTTGGCAGTATTTACAATGGTCGGTCTAATCGTCCTAGGTATTACCATCAGCTCAGAGAAAAAAGAGTAGCAATTCTCAATAGCATAAGCATACCACTGTTGTACTTGCTTTGCAACTACCAGAATCATAAAACAATCAAGGAAGTTTTTCAGTATACATGATTTTCTCATTACACGTGGATGTTCTGTYCTGGATACGAGTTACAAAATGACTTCTCCTGTGGTCAAAATTATTGTTTAAAAACAAAAGTCTAGCTGGCAGGAATGGAGTTGCACTGCCTCGGAGCATGTCATCACCCCAAGTAAGAATAGGTTCACAAATCGAGCCGTAGTCTCCACAACCTGTACAGTACATTTCTGTATGGTCCTCACCCATCAAGTCTGTCCCTCTCTTTTTGGCTCTTCAAAACCGAACATGCGCAATGCGAACTTTTAGACCTTTTTTCCAACTAGTCTTCTACCACGATGGCCGAGTCCGGAAGTGCTTYTTTTTCCACCTAGGCTAGTGTCTACTGACAGTCCTTTCTAGAGTCTAGTTAAGTCACGCGCTGCCGTTTGGCTTTACCGGTCTTTCCTTTTGCATCCAGCAGACCTTTGAGGAAAATGAGAAGGTCCTTGAGTAGAACCCGCCGGTTCTTCTGGAAGTCCCATGCCACATTCACTGGGTAACGGCCACTCGCATTGTACTCCTCCACTTCCATGAACGCTGTCGTTACGGTTTGCACCACGCTCAATCCCAAATCTTTCTTTAGCTCCATGAGGTGTGGRTCACTCTCATTTATGATTCGCTGCAAAAAAATTTAAATTTGGGGTCAGTCATTGGTCTGTAAAACTTCACTTAACTTTTAGCTTCGATTCACAGAAACAGTCTAACCTAAGCTCTGTATCAGGACTACACCCAGGAGGTCACCCAGGAGTTCAAGCATAATTAAGTAAGTACACGTCCACGTGCAAGCATAATTCTCTGTAATCTATAGAAACTTGATGAAAAAACCGAGACATATAAAATGATTAATAATTGGATTGCCGAAGCAATTGAAAAGCAAGTGTCATTCACGTGAATGAATAAACTTGAAAAGCCACGCTTGCATTGAAAGAAACCTTGCTCTAAAAAGTAACAAGTAGGAATTTTAAAAGGAGAATTTCTTGAATGTGCAATTCGTTTTTGCAATTGAGAAATTTTATGAAGTTTGCAATACCTGTGGCGTGAGCCAGAATCTCCCGGTACTTGTAGCTTTGCTTCTTCCTGCCAGGGGAGAGGGGACACTTGTATGTTCCATCGCCATTCTTCACCACCAAGCGGTTCTCTTGGATCCCTTTGGCCACTTCATTATAGGACGACTATGGGAAAATTCATAGTTTTCAGTTAGTTTGAAATGGTTATGTTATGGAGTGCAAAACAAAGTAATACCCACAAGTATGATCCTAATGCACCAGTTACAAATCTCATTTTGACTATTGGAAAATGGCCAATTTAATGTACATTGACCTACCTCAATTTCCTCGCCGTCAGAGTCGCTGTAGTCGTTCTCCTGCTCGGATCCAGACTCGTCGGTGTACATGGCTGCATGCAAATCCACCATGGGCAGCAGTAGTAAGCAGATGTGCTTAAAATTTTACGAAATGCATAAACAATTCGCACAATAATTAAAAAAATTAACAAAGTTCTTTTTTTAACACATTCAAGCTCTGGACATGAAAGTCGCAGAAAAGGTAACCAGTCGGAGAAGTTGAGAGTTCCCTTGTGGAGACAACCGGTATATAAAGCTCGAATTGCAGAACTCTCTTTACAGACTTAAGAAGTAACATATATATGAAAAACATCTATCTATCTATCTTACAAAACATATATTTATAGTTTTGTAATCAGAAACAGAGCACACAGGAACACTTTAGGTCAATCTATCAAGTATGTGGCGAGATCGCAACGTTCGGGGAGAAGATGGCCGGAGAATGTTTAGAACTACTTCCATATTTCACGACTACACTTTCTGAATGTATGAACGACAGGAGGAAGCAAGCTAATTATAGAAATCAAATCACAAAGCAGCTCTCAGTATGTTCAGAATTGACAATTTTCAGCATGCCAACACGCTAGCCCAACTGCAATTTGGCTATCTACATTCAACTACTCGAAAACACACTCCTTTCTCCGAGAAATTTACAGTTCTTACCGATCTACTCCAAACCAGCGCTACGTGTTGCACAGCATTCATGTATTTCCAAGACTCGGGACACAAAATTCTTGGAGATATACGCTTAAATGTTCAAGCGAGAGTCCTACTTATCTCGCAATATGCCCCTCAGAGAAACAAAGAAACAAAGATCGTACACTGAGGATCCATTGCAAAAACGACGCCACAACATAGAAATTACGAGAGACTGAGAACAAYGAGCAATGAGAATTGACACAATATTCACCATACTCACAAGCACGACAGCGATTGGGCTACCGTCCTTGAATTCAATAATTCGTCTCCATGACACAAAGTTTTTAAGCCTTTGTCCTACTCCAACCAGACAAAAACTAAAGCAAAATCTTCCCAAACTCCAAGACTCCACTACTCTTCGTGGACACACACAAACACGCGCGCTAATTTCGCTCGTGTATGCTCTCCCAACGACAAACCAAGAAATTCATACTCCAAATTCCATTGCTGGATCGCCCAAAGACGAAAACATGCACCCAAGTGCTCCAATTTCCATCATTTTCACTTTCAATTGTAAGGCAGTACGTGTGTTGAGAAGAGAGACCGAAATACCTTCTCCCCTGCTGCTGCTGTTGTGGTTGAATCGATCAAGGCTCTGTTGCAGCTAGCGTGCGGTAAATGTCTCCCGAGGCTCGTCACCCCTCCCAACCAACCTCAAGCATGCACAAACGAACCTGCACAAAACAATGCCACCACATTCTGTTGAAATTTAAGGGTTTATCAAGTCTTGGGAGTCTACTCTCCTTGGCTTTAGCACTGCACTGTTTGGTGAGATTTGCACCAATCTACAGCGCATTTTGATGCGAAATTACGGGGCGTTCGGTAGCGAGACTGTGACGACTTGAAGTGATTGAGAGAGACTCTTTACTGCTTGATAAAAACAACACCCGAAGGCGACGGCAGGGCGGAGCTGCGAGGAGAAAAGAAACCAAGAAGGAAACARAGGCCGCCCGAGATCCAAGTGACGAACACTCATTTAGAGAATGTGGGGGGGGGCTTAACCCGGGGTTGAACCAAGAGTAGTTATGTTAACCCCGGTTGGGGTTGAGCCAATGTAATAAGTGAGCCAGAGAGAAAAGCAACTAACTCAGTTACCAATGCGGTCAGGTTAGTAACTTAAACTGATCATCAGAATCCACCAATCAGCCACCACTTGAGGTGATTGGGGGAGCCCCTTTCAATCGCTTCTGCCGCCTAACCACATTCTCATGATGAGATTAACATTTCTTGCAAAGTACTCCTTATCATGGATTTTTGAAGGGATGTTTTGTTTTAAATTAAAATGATTTACTATGATGAAAATTTTATAAATTTGAAAAAAATATATATATTATTATTTACTATGATGAAAATTTTATAAATTCATATATTGTGTTTGTAAATAATTTTGTACTATAAGGGTATATAAAGTAACTCTCCTTATGATAGGCAAAACGCCAAGCTAGTCCATCATAGACAATATAATTTTACCCATGATGGGCTTGTTGGCATTTTGCACGTCACATGCAAAGTTACCTTATTTCGTTTAATATATCCATATTAATTTTTTTTTGGTTTTGATTTGAGGGATGAATTAGGCGAAGTTGATATTTTTTATTTATTTTTGCCATTGTTTTTAATATTGAATCAATGACATTGGAAGGGGGGAGTCCTATTGAGATCAAATAGTTGAGGGGGAGGGTGGGTAGTTAGAGAATAGCAAAGGTAGAACTTACTAGAGCCTACTACTTTTCAATGGATAGTTGGTAGCTACCACTTCTTGGAGTAAACCATTTGCTTTTAATAAAAAAATTATCTAAATTAAAAAAAAATAGATTGTTGTTAATTCATTAGGGATAAAATTTATACAAATTTTGTAAAAAAACAAGGGTTTGTAAATTTATTTTGAAATTATTGTTAGAATATTCTTGGATGCTTTATGAATATGATAATTATGTATTATCCTCTTTAAAATCCTCCATTAACTCATATGGCTCTCTAAATTACAAGGAACTGACCTCTCCAAGCTCATTTCCTCGAACTAACATTTTGTAGGTTTCACACAAATCTTAGATTTGTTTTTCAGTTTGAATGATTCCAATTAGAAAACATCAAGCTAAGGACCCCAAATGGGAGCAAGCCCATCGTGGCCAAAATTGCAATGGTGGTGTACATCCCCGTTCTCAAGTGTACACCACCTATACAATTTTATCCACAATGGGCTTGCTTGCATTTGGTCCATAATAGGGTAATTTACCTTATATTGATCTATTTCCTACCTCTAAGTCATATTGTGTGCAATATTTAGTTTTTGTAATCTTAAAAATACAAATATAGTTCATTTGGTATTTTCAATATTTATTTATTTATTATCATATGATACATATACAATTAGGTCCTAGCACTATGATAGGAATAGCCCTTATTATATTGAATATATTTTGATGTATCCTTTGACAATGTATTTATAGGTGTGATTTAGATTATACTTAAAGAAATTCTAAAATTTCGATTTACTTATCAATAACAATAAATTTTTAAGTTCAAAAAAACTATTTATCTAAACAACACTACGAGTTAAATTATAACTTTCATTTCTATTATTTTGCAAACATATTTAAATGTTAAATTCAAATGTATTATAATTACATAAAATTATATAAAAACATGTTATTTATTATAAATATTTCTACTCAATTAGCTATTTGTTTATCTAGAAATAAACAAATTTAATCCACAAAATAGTAAACAAACACATAAAGTGAATATGTATTCAAAAAATAATTCAAACAATATGTAGAAGACATTCCAAGAATTCCACATTAAATTTTTTMAAAAGTTTTCCCAACTAATAACCTTTTACAATAATATCCAATAATGTTACGTCACCTTGTCCCTTGTAGGCTTGTAGTGATATTTTGCAATAATGAATTAGAGAGTATCAAGACTAAGTTTCCAACCACTTTTTTTGGAAGGTGGGTGATTTATTGCTCAAAAACAATATAAATATTTTAAGGGAATATTGAGTGATAGATTCTCCTATTTTCAATGGTTGAAATTGCTTAATTGCTACAAAATTTAGAAACATTATTGATCTATTTTATTCACTTTTGGATGAAAAACGTGGTTTTATCTGCATCCTTCATGTTTCATCCATGTCGATGAATCTGAAGAGCTGCACTTTACCTCATACACTACCTAAAAATAATGAGAATAAACAAATTTTTGACTTGTAATTGGTTGCTCCAATGTTCGGGAAGATTTTGAGTTTTACATGCTATTTTCCTTCAATTCCTTACATTATATGAGATGTGAAGGCAACGGAAGGTCGTTTCAGCCTTGTTCCCTTGTTGTTCTCGATGCAAGTAGGGAACGGCTAATTGCTGTTAGGGTTCCAATTACTAATTTTTTTCTATTTGAAATCAAAAAAAAAGTTTAAAAAAAAAAGAAAATGAAAAAAAAGATGACATGGCAAGCTTTCGTCCACGTCATAGCGCAGATGTGGCGCAGTTTTTGGCGTTCCCCTAGTTTGAGAACTCGCAATCTTTTGGAGGCCTCAAATCTCATGTAATGATAAAGTTAATTTTCCATAGAGAGTCCGATTAATTCCTCTATTTTTTACTGTAAATATAAATTTTTTCACCACTGTTTTGCTGATGTTCCTAATTTGCAATTGGGTTTTTCCCCAATTCCACCGGCTAACTTTTGAACTAGCCGCCGGTTCTTCCGGAACATTGGGTCAGTCATTTTTGAACTCATCATCTTCCAGTCCCCAAGGCCATCATGGGATGTTTCTGTGCCTTGCCCTAATTAAGTTAAACTTGATTAGCACAAGATTAGCCGAAATCCCAACTTCCAACTGAACAATGTCCTTGATTGCAACGAATGTTCCCGTGGGATGATAAATTAATATGGATGAAGTCTCTGGCTGGGATGATTTATTGTTAACTCATCGGATCAGCATACCCACTGTAGTTCCACAATTAGGATGCATTTCTAGCAGAAACGTTGCTTGTTCACTCATGGCGTAGTTTCTAAATTGCAGAGAATGCTGCAATACAACCCTGCAAACCGAATTTCAGCGAAGGAAGCTCTTTGCCACCCGTATTTTGACAACCTTGACAAGTCTCAATACTGAGCCAGTAGAAGCAAGCATCAATTTGACTCATTGATTATTTTTAAACTTTCTATTTTGTTTCACAATTCTTTAGATGCTGAAAAATATGATTCAACCCATTCTTTCGTGAGCTGAGGAGTCCATTGACTCTACAGCCATGACCATGCTCATGTGCCGTGGCAGATTGATTCCCGCATCAGTAATAACCACGTCGTCTGATGAAGGATGATCGAGTGTACAGTATCATACATTTTAAAATTTTGGTCCAGTTAGCCAGTGATGTAGGGTAGATAATTAATTAGGTATTCTTTCCACTATGATTCAAGGTGGAATCAGTACTTGATCCAAAGATGTAGTCATTTTACTGAACTCTTCATTGCAATTTTTCATTGCATACCATTGTTTTATTCCAAAGCAGATTGATTGTACTCCACCTTGTCAATTGCATTGAAATGTACTCTGCCTTTGCAATGAAATTCTGTTTCATTTGTTTAAAAATAAAATAAAATAAAACAAAAAAATTTTAAGTGGTTCCTCCGTTGACAATTTTTGAAGGATTAATGGGCAGAAATGAGTTACTGTAATTAACATGGAGTTTTAATATCTGCTTCCCACTACTAACAGTAGTCATTTATGAGCATGTTGGTGCCTTCATTCCACCACATGATTTCAAATGATTGCTAATTTGTTCAGTGATTTTGGGTGCACATTTAGTAGGGGGTAGTAACAGCTTCTTCACTCCTCACAAATTCTCCAATAAATGGGGATGTGTCAGTTTGGAATTGGCTTCCCTCGAGGTGAATAATGGACCTGGAGAACTCTTCACACAATAAGAAAATTCCGCTACCCTTGCTTTTTGCCTCCACATTGCTCCTCCATTGGTTCCTTTTGTTACACTATGGTTCCTTTTGTTATGCTATGATGATTGTCTTTAGCACAACTTTCGTTGCATGCAACTCCATTCTCCGTTTTCATCCTCCACTCACAAGATTGGGGTGTCACACCTTCTTCACAAATTTAACCCCTAAAGGTCTTTGACTATGCTTTCACCAAAAACGCTCCAGAACTGCCATTTCTAGTGCAAGTACCAAAGTTTAGAAAAAAAAACATTTTTGGACAAATGTAACCGTAGGATCTTGTATCAAAATACTTTGGGAAGATGTGGAAAAAAATTCAGATTTTTTCACC